>CM067311.1:51411132-51656425 GCA_034231615.1 Meghimatium bilineatum | reverse complement strand
TCAGCCATATTCTTCAGCGGTGAAGCATAATATTTTCCATCAGTTTCTCGAACTTCGACCTAACATTTTCACTGGTTGCCATGTTATTATTATATTTAAAATGCACCATTCCACCGTATTTATTTTACCAATTGCCTTTCTACCGTTTTATTTTATTTTACCGATTGTCTATCCACGGTTTTGTTTGTTTATTTTTTTTCAATTTACCAATTACCTTTCCACTGTTTAAATTGTATCAATTACTCTTCCACAAGTCTCTATTTTACTAATTTATCAATTTGAATTGAATTATAACATATTTTTACCTTACCTTTTACAAACATTGATTTGAACATCGTACTTCTCCCACTCAACCCACTCCTTCCGCTCAATTTTTTTCTCATCTCAATTGCCTCCTGACTTTATTCCTGTTATTTCGTCAGTTTTCCAATAACTCTTTTATTTTGCATATTTCGCAACTACACGTTTGATTCAGTTTCAAATACTAAAAATTGTGTAATTTAATATTTTATTACGTAACATTAACAAATGTCGGTTAAGATTTGTGGGTTGTTGTTCTGTTCGGATTGTTGTATCTCAATTCGTCTCTGCTGTAATATAATCTGGAGTGTTGGAGTCCATATAATGTAAGAGTCTTGTTCATGAAATGTAATACTGTCTCTCCGTTGTAAGATGGTTATATTGACTAAGCACAATGTATACGTTGTGCGATATGTTCTACTGATTGTACATTCTCTTTATTATTTTTCCAACTTCTTCATATTGGCAGCATGTGGTATAGAGAACAGAATGCGATTCTCGCAGTTTACAGATTGACCGCAGTTTGCAGTTATCATATTTCATCATGATAAATTTTCATCTCCAACCTTCTGTGATATTTTAGTCAATCGCACCCTCAACCTACTTTAGTCATCTCTTATAATTTATATGGTTGGCCACGTTGTTACTATTCTCTCTAGTGTATCGGCTCGCTGCTTGCCCTGAGCCCCCACATGTCCTTGCTCCTTGCATGAATATAAAGCTAATAATCGTGTCTTCCAATTTACTATTCACTACTATGTTGAAAAAAAAAACAATGTGGAAATTATCACGTTATATATATATATATATATACAGAGAGAGGCCAAATAGAGAGGACAATAACAAACACAGAACAAGAAGATGCCCGTGTGTTGCCGATGCCCGAGAGCGGAGCAAAGAATACCAACATTGTTTACCTTCCACGCATGTTGTAAAAGGCGACTAAGGAGGTTATGGGATGGAGTTGGCTGTCCCATCCCATATAGGGTCGGTGACCCAAAGCCTTGCTGAAGTCGGATGTGTCAGGTCGAAAGGTGCAGATATCGCAGCAATGCTGGAAACCATGACACAACTCATTCCGTTCTCCGGACTACATCCTGCTAATCTGCAGGAGTTTGAGAACGAAAGCAGAAGAAAAATAAGAAGAACAAGAAGATACAGAGAGGGACCAGATATATATATATATATATATATATATATATATATATATATATATATATATATATATATATATATATATATATATATATATATATATATATATATATATATAAAATAATGATGGTGCTGATCATGTTTCTGGCGTCTGTCCTCTATTTTCGAAAGAAAAAATTCTTCCGTGAAACCCTCGAAGATTTAAAAACAGCGTTCTTAAAAATTTCTTATAACATATCTGATTAAGTAACCACCTTTCTGTGCCCCCCCCCCAACCCACCTCGACCTGTCAGTATCCCCAGTCGAATGGTTTTTTTCTAATGTCAATGTGGAAAATCACTGTTGTCCCATAGAGACTTTAGGACTGACGTAGAAAATCACTATTCAACCAATATTTTCCGTACATTTCTTAGATAATCATATGGTGTGCATCCCCGTGTGTTGTCGGGCCCGAAAGGGGAGCAAAGAATAGCAACACTGTTTACCTTCCATGCATGTCGTACGAGGCGACTAAGGAGGTTATGAGATGGAGTTGGCTGTCCCATCCCATATAGGGTCAGTGACCGAAAGATATGCTGAAGTAGGATGTGTCCGGCCGAAAGGCGCAGATATCGCAACAATGCTGTAAACCATGACATAACGCATTCTGTTCTCCGGACTACATCCTGCTGATCTACAGGAGTTTGAGAATGAACGAAGAAGAAGAAGAAGGTGTACATTAATTATAATGATACTTGATGCATGGTCTATTTAGAGTATTACATTTTTCATCTATTGTTGAATAGTTTAGACCTCAACTTGTGTGTTCAGTGACAGGATTAATGAAACGCGGATCTCTCTTCACCTTGAACCTCGCGCTAGTTCGGATAACCTAACATTGTAAGACTAACTTACCAACAACTCTGTTTAGTCAATGATATTCTTTTCAAGATATATATGCACGTGTATACATACATACGAGGTCGTTACTGCATAGTACACTCTTGCCTACGCAGATTCACATATATATATATCATTATAATATGAATGTATAAAAACGTACACATTATCTATAGATATATTCACGTATGTATGTGTGTATACAGGTAGATATATATTCACGTATGTATGTGTGTATACAGGTAGATATATATTCACGTATGTATGTGTGTATACAGGTAGATATATAACATCCTGGATGACTTATCTCCGTTTGTATTCGTAAGCTTTTCTCGATTTGTAAATGGATATTCTTCCTAACTGCTTACCTGGAGCCTATATTTACATGACAATACGCAATATTTGTAGAATAGAAGAATATGAGGTTGCAGTTTTAAGGTTCAGTTTAAGATGTTACTGATATGCTTGCATAACTTGACTTTATTTTCATTGTGACTGGGTGCATTAGGCTGTCTTTGTAAATGGGTACTTGAATTGATAATTTGGGCAGATCAATTTTGAACATTTGTGTACAGGACAGAAGGATCCCTAGAAAAACATATGTGCCAACATTCATAAGTCAACAGGTATCTCTATGCCAGTATCGATCAGTCAACAGGTATCTTTGTGCCAGCACTGATCAGTCAACAGGTATCTCTGCCAGCATTGATCAGTCAACAGGTATCTCTATTCCAGTATCGATCAGTCAACAGCTATCTATGTGCCAGCACTGATCAGTCAACAGGTATCTCTGTGCCAGCATTGATCAGTCAACGGGTATCTTTGTGTCAGTATCGATCAGTCAACAGGTATCTCTGTGCCAGCATTGATCAGTCAACAGGTATCTCTGTGCCAGCATTGATCAGTCAACAGGTATCTCTGTGCCAGCATTGATCAGTCAACAGGTATCTCTGTGCCAGCATTGATTAGTCAACAGGTATCTCTGTGCCAGCATTGATCAGTCAACAGGTATCTCTGTGCCAGCATTGATCAGTAGACAGGTTTGACACCTAATTACAATCTACTAAACATTCTGACTACACATCTTGATTACAATATAATGCATATCGTGACTCAAATATACCACTCATCTTGACTACAATCGAACACACTTATTGACTACAATTGAACACTCATATTGACTACAATCGACCACACATCCTGAGTACACTCTGCAACACATCCTGACTTCCATCAACCACTCATCCTGACTATAATTTATCGCACAACTTCATTACAGTCTATAACACATCTTGACTTCAATATACCACTGCTGGCTACAATCTTACCGTTGATGCAATCTACCCCACATTTGGGTGCATGAATGAACCATGATTTCTCTGTATTGGTGCAGTGTTGTATTTTTTTTATTTTACAAATACCCCTATTATAATTCTCTCAAATCGCTGACAGTTCATGTTTGCTTCATTTGACACAGTGTCCACTTTAATCTTTTGCCATCTATTTTAAGCATTAGAAAATGTATTACCAGGCGGGGTCGTTATGCTTCACCAAATACTGCCAAAGTGGGTGATGTCACAAACATTTAGAACGAGAGCTTGTGTACACCGCAACCATCGGCAATATAAGACGTACATCATCAAGTGGTAATCATCCTTCTGGTATGACACATTTGACATTTCTAGTGGTTTTTTATTGACTAGATAGCATACGCAAAGTGACCAATGAAAATCACATGAATAGTGACAGGCCTCCCTTTAAAAGGATTATTCCCAATGAACCAGCAAGAATATACAATTGACGAGAGAAAGATGCGTACACTGTAATTTATTTCTATTCTCATTTTTGTTCTTTTCTACCTTAGAAATTAAGTCAACAACTTTGCGGATATAATGTTTTTATTTCAATTTAATTTAATGTTGACGCACAATCTATTTGCCCATAGGGTTAAGGCATCAATAGCTCTTTGTACTTGTTTAGTGGCTACTGTCGCATGTTCTGTGGTGCACCAGATCACCATGTCGTCGGCATACATTGCCCCTTTTATCCCATGTGGTAGTTCGGCAACTAGGTCATTGATGTTAACCAAGAAAAGTGTTGGCGACAGGACTCTGGGGGGGGGGAGGACTCCATGACGTATGACTTTCTTGCTCTTGCGACCATCTAATTGTACCCTGGCTCTTCTATTATGCAGATACGCCTTTACCCATTTGTACGTTCTTGAGTTAACCCTGCAATTTCAACTTTTCCTTAATTTGACTGGTACTAGAGGTTCTCTTTAACAGATCATGTACGTGTCTCTCTTTTTCACTGATGTTCCATTTTCACGTCCACTGCTTTAGTATTGTGTTCTTTATTATACTCCGTATTTCAGATCTGCCAAGTCCTACATTGATCTCACTTCCGTGTTGACATCCTTTCCATACTTCTTTGTCCGCTGCTTCATTTCCTGGTATTCCAACATGGGCTGAGATCAAAATTACATTATCCACATACCAATGTGACACACGTTTGTTATTCGGCATAAGATATCTTCTGCTATATCTGGTCTTTGACTGTCATGTTTATTTTGTATAGCCTGGACTGATGATAATGAGCCAGTCAGGATTGCTACTTCTGGGTTATCATTTATTATTTCGAGTGCTTATTATAATATTACTACTATTTCTAATATGTGAATATTAATGTATGGTTAGTTTACAGCCATTCTTTATATTCCTTCCGGATGTCACAAATACTGCACCCGTTTTGCATTTTTCTCTTTTAGACGTATCTGTGAATACTTTTAAGACTTTTTAGTTGATAATTTATGTTCGTTATTGTTATATTTAGTGTTACACAGTCAAGTATCTTATCACCATTTTAACATCCAATGAGATCAAGAACAGGATAGCACAGACAAATCAACATTTCAAAAAATGAGAATATGATTCTATGCAATGGAGTATATGAACGAGTTTGAGTGCTACATTGTTATATTGAGCCAATCCTTCTTTGTGTATGCAAAGTATAGACAGTATTAAAAAAGTGCCCAAGATATGCTAGATGCAAGTGAGATGCGGTTTTTAAGAAGAATGATGAAAATGCCATGGACAGCTCGAGAAGACTAATGTTGAAGTCTTGAGAGATACTGGAGTAAAACGAAAAATTATAGCAAATATTTGTAGCAGACTATCAAGATTTTTTAGGGCATGTAATGAGAAATTTAAAACTTTAACATTTAGTAACCACCGGAAAGATCAAGGTGAGAAGAGACAGAGAAAGACAGAGAGGAATTTGTGGATAGATTGTCACTATGTCACAAAAAGAAGTCATCAACTTCTTAACTTATTAACAACGCAAAAGACAGAGAGTTGTGGAAAAACATGATCGCCTACGCCATTCGGCATGTCACTTGATTTATTGATTGATTTTTGTTATAACTATTATATTTCTAATACTATACCAGATAAGAATGTATTAGTCTCTGGTGTTGGCCTTCAATTGAGAGCCTACCCATGTTATCAAAGCTATTCAATGATTTATATGCTGAATATGTTGTGTCATTTCTTATTTTAGACCAGTAGTTGGGGCTTAGTTCTTTCATTCTTATGGTTAATGGCATTATTTCTAGAGGAGCTACTTATATTGCTTCAGCTCTGGTTACCCTAGCTATTTGGGGCGAAATCCTTATTTTGTATTGTTCCTATTAGAGAAATGTTGCGTTCGGCTGTCGACTCGTACACTATGCTAGCATATTATTACTTGCCTCTTATAAGGCTTGATAGAATGCTTTCATTGTCTTAGTCAACGGTTCCCATCTTGTAACACTCATGTATCTAAGCATATTAAGGGCTCCTCTGCTTCTTTCTATAATGTAACTGGTATGTTTATCCCATCTAAGGTTTGAATCTATTACCATTCCTTATAATTTAGTTTTTGAAGTGAATTGAATTGGTTCATTATTAATATATAAATTCTTAACTTTGTATGTTTAATCCCTTTGTTCTACTGAAGTGCTGTCCTACTGTTTCGCAAGCATTAATTTTAAAACCTCATTTTTTTCATCCAGCTTGTTACTCTATTTAGTTGTCTTTGAATCTCTACTTTTAGATATCAGATGTTACTGTCTAAGCGCCAGATTGCAGCATCATCTGCAAACTGTGACAGGCTAACATCTGTGAATTTGTCTTGCAATTCTCTCGTTGTTTGTTTGTTAATTGGGGGATTAAAGCCTCTTAGCCGAGGCACGACTCTTTCAACCTAAGACAGAAGTCTATTTTGGTTATACCAAGCCGTGGTCGTTTTTATCCAAGTGTGACCTAATGGTCTGGGAATTTTGAAAGCCCTGCGTGCTATTGCTAAAAAGTATATATATTGCTAGGTGGAGTTGATGTTTATTTCTCGCCGAGATGCCTTTTATCTAAGTGTGACCATATGGTCTGGGGAAATTGAGAACCGGGCGCGCTATTATTGCCAAAGAATTTTATGTTGCAATTCTCTCGCGAATTATTGCAACTATTATAGGGAAATGTATTTTGCAGTCCTTTATTATGGATGACGTAACAAAAAGAGGTACATGTTTTTTTCTGGTATAACTTAAGATTAATCATAACAAATACTTTATGAGATCGGTTTGAATATATTCAAGATGCGTAGCCTACATTTTCAATATTACGTGATTACATATCAATTATGTGTCCCGTGGTTTCTATTTTTTGTATGAAAATTGTGTATAAGTATTTTCTCTAGCATTTTAATGTGCATCTTAAATCATAAATACCTACAGTTCTAAAGGAATATTTCACCAGCACAAGATTTGAGGAGTGTTGTTATCATACGTGTTTTAGTGAAAGTCTCCACATAATTGATGTAAGAATGTTCGTTATCGTAATGAAACATGTGTGACCTGATATAAGCCTGTCGTAATTCTAATTCAAATAACGGTGTTTATAACAATAGGTATTCCTAATAACAATGCGTAGAGTCTACAGTGTTTGTGAAACAGACGTTACATGGATATTTAGAACAGTGTAACTGCATATATGGCGCGTAAACTTCAAGAGACTGTTTCATTTTTTGGGGGATTCTATGTAATGTGAAATGAATGGCATTTTTCACTCGTTACGGGTCGGCTCCACAGCTGCATAGGATGAGTGCCAACACTAGTATTGTTATAAATGCTGGAACATCAACGGATGAAGAATTCAATGAAGTAGACGAAGAAGCTACACCAGAGCTGAAAGATGGAAAAAACAAAGAAAGTGACAGCAAATTTTCCACTTATGTGGACGCTAACAAAGTACAGTTTTCTTTGGGAGCTACTCTACCGTCTTGTGAGTCTAAAGTACCTTCAACGCTAACGTGGAGAAATAGTCGAGTGATTCCAGAGCTGCCAGGAATGTCGTCAATCTCTGCTTCAAGACATAGCTACGCGTGTGACTTAGATATGTTTACTCTTCAAACTTCCAGCAGTATAGAATCAACAGCATCAGATTCCAAACTTCTCTACCAGACGTCAACAGATAGTGACTCACTAGAGCCTGGTCAAGGATCCAACTTCCCAGGGGAACTTGCTGGAGCAGAATATCTATATGCTCACACGGTCCTTCCCGATGATAGAGCAGCAGTGGGATCGCCCAGAACACGTTCCAGGCTGAACAGGCTCCGAGAAGCATTCCGTTCGCCTCAAATTGGTCGCAAAAAGCCATGGAAACAAAAAAGTGAAGAAGAAAGCTCACCACGTTTGAGGAAGGCAAGATCTGAAGATGGCACATTTGTCAAGATAAAAAAGTCCAAAGCAGAAGGTTGGAATAAATCACCAAACGGTAGTTTCGAACCAATTCCAGAAATGTCAGGCACAATTATAGCTCATGGATACGACATGCTGAGCCTGGATCAGGAATTTGAAGTAAGTTTTTGTTTCTATTTATTTCTGAATGTATATGTCGTGTTCTAGAAAATATTTTGTTGCTTTCTTTGTTTTCTTTAACTGGTTTTTATTCTAATATCCATGAATTAACCCCTTTTCAATTTTTCTGTCTACAATTTTATTTTGCCTAACCTGGACAATGACAGCACAAGACAAAAGAAAAATAGTGACAGCAGAGATGACATGTCTATGAAGAATACTCGGAGTGTCATTAGGAGATAGAATTAGAAATGGTAACATCAGACAGATAACCAAAACAATACCAGTATTGGAACACATCAAAAGACAACAGATCAAGTGATTTTCACACGCTTCCAGACTACCGACAGATAGCATGCCACAAATGGCCATGAGATGGATCACAGAAATCAAAGAAGCCACAGGAACAAGCTTACAAACAGCACACAAGAAGGCCATCTCCAGAGAACTCTTTCACCCCTTACGCGGAAAGGCAAACAAGAGCTACAGCGTATAGATAGGTAGAATTATATTTTGTATTTTTTTAAATTCTGTTTTCATTCTCAAGCTCTCCTGGATTTGTAGAACGTAATCTCGAAAGAAAAATCTGTCTGATACTCGTAGTTTACAAATTGTTTGTTATATGTACGACTTGTGCCACAAATATTCGACTTTTAACGAATAATATTAATACTTTAATATTAACGAAGCATTTTCATTCAATTTGATGCATAACAGTGGTTCTCAGTTTCTTCACCAGTGGTCTGCGTCAAATTTTCTTTCGTGCTCCTCCTGGGACCTAAAGATAGTTCTTTCACTTTATGTAAAACTTGTTATCTCATTATTTATCTCATTATTTATCTCATTATTTATCTCATTATTTATCAGGAGGATGCCTATTTATCAAGAACTGTCAAGAATTCAGAGACCTCCCACTCTCATGCACCCCCATCCCCTCCACCACTTCTTATTTATATCAAAAAATTGTATCCCACACTCCGCCGAAGACAGATGTGTCGGGCCATGTGCGCAAACAAAGCTGCGACACAACGCATTTCCATTCTCTGGACTACTTCCTGCTAGAAATCTAGTAGGACCATGGTCCTGCTTCAGCAAAGGAGATCCAGCAGGAGTTTGAGAATGGACGATGAAGAAGAAGTAGTATCTCACACTATACAAATGTTTACGGCGTAAAGGTACACAAGATAGACGCATTGTCAATCATTTAGTTTGTGAATACCTAAAAATTAATTGATGTATTGAAACACTAGGTGACTGCATGAATTAAGTAATCTCATATAACCTAGTAGAAATGAAAACTAGGGTATATGGTGTTTTGTTGTTGTTGTTGTTGTTTTTTTTGTTTTTTTAAAGAGCAAAGAGGCAAAAATGAGAAGTTACATTACAAGAAAACTGAGTATATACTGGTAGGCCTATTAGTGATACAACATTCGATGCATCAACACACAAAGTTTCACCAGCGATTTAGATCTTAATAAAGCGATGTGGATGAGTGTAGGGATAATCTTGACATGTCCATTATTTGCTGTTGTCTACCCCTGATTTTTTTATCCCTTTCTGCTTCTTCGTGACTCTACTGTTCTTTTCTGGATATTTTTTGACAGGTAATCCTCTCGGTTTACATGTCCGAATCATGCAAGTTGTTCTTGTTTTACAATTGAAAGTAGTGATTCTTGAGATCCTGCGTAACTCTACTTGATTTTTTTATGTATACATTTGTCGTATGCTGTCTATACGAAATGCGAAGAATATATCTATAACACGTGTATTCGAGAGCATGTATCCATCTCTCCGTGTATAGAGACTTCAAAATCAATCAATCAATAAACCCGTAAACCTTCAGGGTCGTAGGGGTAGCACATTGGATGCTTCAGCACACAAGAGTCCTATAACTTCAAAATACGAAATGATGGAAGGAAAATGCAATATCCAGAAATAGAATGAATTGTGTTGATATGAATGTACATCAGAGCCCTCTCTATTACACCATTTAAAGTAAATTTAAGTAGGAAGCCAGAGGACAATTTTTTTAAAATTCTTGAGACTAACGGGAATTGAACCAGTCCGTTCTACGGCACCAAATCGCCTAGCAACAATTGCACACGCGTTTTTCAGTACTTGACTAACCGCATCTCCAAAAAAAGATGCGATTTCATCAAGCCATTCAAATCGTGCACACAAAGTCACCCGAACGGACCAATCGAGACAAGGACTATTACAACAACAACAAATATCCCGTACAGGTATTGAAATATCCTCAGTAACAACAAACACATAACATAATATCCGTATTACACCATTTAAAGGTATATCTGTGTTGCTATAAATGTACATCAGAGCCCTCTCTATTACACCATTTAAAGGTATATTTGTATTGATATGAATGCACATCAGGGTCCTCTCTATTACACCTTTTAAAGGTTTATTTGTAGACTTACTTATCCGATCCTGAGGTTGCGAGCTCTCCTTCTTTCTTCCTTGTGCTAGGTGATGATATATTTGTATAAAAGTATATTTACTGAATATTTCAAGGTTATTGGGTGCCGGTACGCATAAATATATATATATATATATATATATATATATATATATATATATATATATATATATACAAAAAGGAAACGTTGTATAGCAATGTTTCTATTAGCTCGGAATCCACTTCTCCATAATGTTATTTAGGTGGAGCGCGTGGCCGTATGGCTAGAACGCCGGTCTCAGAAGACTGAAGTTCTGGGTTCAATTCGCGGTTTTAATAAGGAAGTTTGTCTTTCGGAAGTGAAATAAAAAAAAAATTCTTCCTGTACACGTCGCGGCGATAGCTATGGCAAATCAGCTTTATTTCCACAGCCAAAAAAGCTCCCTTCACCCCTAAACAGAAAAACACGCAGTAATGAAAGTTTATTTTGGAGAGATAGAGCTTATTTGACCACAACATAATGCATAGGTGAATCTAACTGCAGTGAAATTAAATAAGAATATATACCTTGTAAAAATGAGCAAAATCTTTTTATCTGCATATTTATTTTGAAATAGAAAAATTGTTTTTAATTATATGAAGATTGTCAATGAAATCATGTATCATCTTCAAAGATTCAAGGAACCATAGAAAACCATAGGAAACAACTTTTAAAATTGTGAAAATACAAAAAGCTGCCGGGGTCACCAGGCTTGATAGATTACGAAATGAATATATCAGGAAAAGAATAGGTATAATATCTTGTACAGATTACATAGAGAGAGAACAGATCAAGTGGTTTGGGCATATTATGAGAATGCATCACGAAAAGTTGCCCGTACACGCATATAACCAAATGAGATCAGGGTACAAAGCCAGAGGAAGACCACGGAAAAGAAGGATAGAAAACGCCAGGGACATCCTGTACAGACACGGTCATAGCACAGCCGAGGCTACACATCTGGCTTTAGAACGCAAACTCGAGCTCTAATCACCCCTACGCTTAACGGCAAGAGTGGATCACAAACAATCTGGGGAAAGACAATAGACAATATATAGAAAACAAAAATGACCAGGATATTAGTCCAATCGTTTTGTTGTTTTAACCAAAATAAAAATTCCTTGTTATATAGTGTCAAGTTTTATCAATTCCCTTGAACGGGAATTCCAGACTGTAGGCCTATATATCAATTCACGGTATTCAAGAATTCATTACTGAGTTTATCTACGTTTATAAAATGGGAGTGTCTCATTTTCCGTATCTGGTTTATTCCAGAAGTCAATAAAACACTTCACATTTGATGGCGTCTATGAAGTACGTGTAGTGTATGATGGAGTCGGTGTTGAATGAACGTGAAAATGTCGTAAAACTGTGCGTCGTAGGGTTAATAATTATAAGCAACAGCAAAAAAATTGTTTTAAATTCCGTTTTACGTAATAAAAATATACACAATATAACGACATGTTGGCCGAAACCTTGTTTCCGTAGCAATCCTACGTTATTCCGGAGGTTGACGTGAGTGTATTACTGGAACCGCAACTTCACTATTCTTGGATGGTTGTAAAGCTCTGATATTGCCAAATTGGACTAATTTCCACTGTTGAAGTGGCTCACCATAAGAGCGACATGTACTTAACCAAACCAAACTAAGTTTTCATATTTATGTTCATCACAAAACTGTAGTTTAGCCTGTTTTGTTTTCTTTCATCAGTCATCAAAGAGATAATCTGACAAATCAGAAAACGATGTCTTCCTTTCTTCTGTGGGTTCTCAAAGCTAGTGTTTCTCAATCGGGGGAGGGGGGGATATCCGTCCCTCCCTGGGATAACCAAGACTTCTTCTCGTTCGCAGATTAATGTGTCTACGCAGCAAATCTGCTCGTTCGCAGTTACCGTGTCTACACAGCAAGTCTTCTTCTAGTTCGCAGTTTAGCGTGTCTACACAGCAAGTCTTCTTCTAGTTCGCAGTTTAGCGTGTCTACACATCATGTAAATTTTGTTGTGAAGACATGTTATCTAGTCGTGTTGCGGGATACCATGGTTTCTGGTGCGCCTCTCGGCCTGGTATCTCCGATTTCAGCACCAGTGATTGCTTGGGCAAAGCTGTTGTCCTGTTCGACGTCAGGGATGACCCGACCAGTCTTAGTTTCCAGTCTCTTGTTGGCTGGACTAAGCCCCCATCTCCACTTCAAGGAGTTTTCCTTAATGAGGGAGGAACGAAGATTTGATGGGGGACATTGAAGAGAAAAAGACAAAAACAATATAACATTTGTGTCACGGACAGGCTATAGCTGGACAGACAGCTATAATGTTCAATACAATTAACTACTTTACATGTTAGTAAACATGGAAAACAAAAAAATAGCTGAGCACAAAAGAAAATAATTGACCTTATTTTATTTTACAACTGAGGAGGGACATTATGAAAATAACTGTCCTTAAAAGGGGGCGGGGAGGGGGCAATGTCAAAAATGTAGAGAACCCCTACTCTAAACTTTCAGAGTTTATATTTGCTAATCTTCAGTTTCATTCTTCTTTGGTATTGGTTCTCAAACTCCTACTGGTCAGCTGTGTGATATCATGGCGATAGGAAGCGATGTGAGTGGTTTACAGCTTCGATGTGATATCTATTCTTGTTTCATTCAAACATGATACTGATGCATGACGTGTTTTTGATACTGTTGTTCTACGGGATGAAGGAGACTAGTTCCTCGTGTCCAACCCTCCTTAGTCGTTTCTTACGATACGTATGAAAAAATATAATGTTAGTATTCTTTGCTCCCATTTCATGTCAAAAGTTTCTATATTTCGTTGAGATAAATGTGTTAGCTCTATCTCTCTCTGTCTCCCTCTCTGTCTCCCTCTCTCTGTCTCCCTCTCTGTCTCCCTCTCTGTCTCCCTCTCTCGGTCTCCCTCACTGTCTCCCTCTCTTTCTGTCTCCCTCTCTTTCTGTCTCCCTCTCTTTCTGTCGCCCTCTCTTTCTGTCTCCCTCTCTCTGCCTCCCTTTCTATATCTCTCTGTCTCCATCTCTCCGTCTCCCTCTCTCTGTCTCCCATTCTCCCTCTCTGTCTCCCTCTCACTCACTCTCTCTGTCTCTCTCTGTCTCCTTCACTCTGTCTCCCTCTCTGTTTCCTTCTCTCTCTGTCTCCCTCTTTGTCTCCTCTCTCTGTCTCCCTCTCACTCACTCTCTCTCTGTCTCCTTCTCTCTGTCTCCTTCACTCTGTCTCCCTCTCTGTTTCCTACTCTCTCTGTCTCCCTCTTTGTCTCCTTCTCTCTCTGTCTCCCTCTCACTCACTCCCTCTCTCGCAATTTTTAGTCTATCCATGACTTTCTAGCTACTCTCCGCTGTTGAGCTGCTGCATTTCTCCTCTTTTCACAAGATGATGCGCTCTTTTTTGACTGTAGAACACCATGTAGATCTATTTTGTGCAAGTTCTTCCCATGTTCTTGGTCTATTTCAAAGTCTTTCAGTGAGGTTTTTAACGAGTACTTGTAGTGCTCCTTTTGGCCACCTTGAGATCGTGTACCCATATTTCAGTTCAACATAAAGAAGCATCTTTGGCAGACGATTTTCTGGCATATGTAGCAGATGACCTGGCCCAATAAATCTGTGTCTGTAAACGAGCTACTGATCAAACAAAAACATACTAGATGAAATTATAAGACCTGCTCAATGTTTCACAGACTCTTCCCGCATATGTTCAGAGCGTGAAAGGACATTCTAGTCGTGCATAGAATTCATTAGCCATATCTGTGCACTGCACAGTATCACCTTTATCTGGACCATCAATAAATCTGTGCACTGCACGGTATAATTGACTTTATCTGGACTACCAATAAATATGTGCACTACACAGTATCACCTTTATCTGGACCATCAATATATCTGTGCACTGCACGGTATAATTGACTTTATCTGGACCATCAATATATCTGTGCACTGCACGGTATAATTGACTTTATCTGGACCATCAATATATCTGTGCACTGCACGGTATAATTGACTTTATCTGGACCATCAATATATCTGTGCACTGCACGGTATAATTGACTTTATCTGGACCATCAATATATCTGTGCACTGCACGGTATAAATGACTTTATCTGGACCATCAATATATCTGTGCACTGCACGGTATAATTGACTTTATCTGGACCATCAATATATCTGTGCACTGAACGGTATAAATGACTTTATCTGGACCATCAATATATATGTGCACTGCACGGTATAATTGACTTTATCTGAATCATCAATATTTAAGTTAGTTCAATTGATCACAAAATGATCTAGATATGTACACTACTTACTGCCAAGAACAGACCAAGTTACAATTTTCCGACCTAGAACTGGCCATTGCTTACTTATAACGCATTTGGGACGATTATCACCAGTATAGCTTTAAAAATGTATATAGTGTAAGGTAACACAACAATGTTTGTTCATACAATCTTCACCGTGACAAGTTATCAAATTCCGTAGTATATCCTAGTATCCAGAGATCCATGCTGCGTCACTCATCGCATTGTTTCTCTGTTTTATATTGGCCTAATGTGTGACTTGGTTTTATACACACCACTACACATAATGCACGTGTTTGTCACAATGTAAATTTAAAAAAGAACATGTTTTCACCCATAACAGTGTTGCCATACTGGTTAACTTATAGACATCATTTCTTAGCGTTTCTGTTGTTTACATTCGCAGTTAATGCTCAGAAAGGCTTCTGGCAGATAACAGATAGTACGTTGTAAACCCTAAATGCATTATTATAAGTATTGTAAGTACTAATCTTTCAAGGAATCGCAGAAAAAGTGCGAACTGCAGTATAAGACGCCCTCTATAAATTACGCCAAAAAATCTTGTCATTTTTCCCCCACCCTCTTCCCTTCCTCGTCAACATCTATCAAATATTCAGGAAGTGTGCCTTCTTCCTTCCGTTATTATTTCAAAAAATTTACCCCATCTTGCAAAAAAAAAAATTCTGCAGTAAAAGTACGAAAACAGATACAAGTTTTTTTTTCACATTAAAAAACAAAATGCTTCTTCTTCTTCTTCTGCGTTCGTTCTCAAACTTCTGCGGATTAGCAGGATGTAGTCCGGAGAATGGAATGCGTTGTGTCATGGTTTACAGCATTGCTGCGATATTTGCGCCTTTAGGCCTGACACATCCGGCTTCAGCATGGCTTTGGGTCACTGACCCTATTAGAGATAGGACAGCCAATTCCATCCCATAACTTCATTAGTAGCCTTTTACGGCATGCGTGGAAGGTAAACAGTATTGCTATTCTTTGCTACCCTTTTGGGCCCGGCAACACACGGGCGAAACAAAATTCAAGTTCAACTGATTTAATCAGGATATAAATAAAACTGTACGGTTGAGACCAGTCTTAAACTAATCATCCCTTGTCAATAACTGTGATACTTTGTACAGACACCTCCAACCGAATTGTTGACGTAATTTATGAATAACCCCTAATGATTAAGAAAAAATAATAGAAATACAAATTGCTGTAGCGTGAACTAGGACTAGAGCGGTGATTCACAATGGCATGATCCATGGTGTGATGCCTGTCCGAGAGACATCAGTGTCCACAAGTGATCATTTCGTTCTTAAATACATAATTAAAGACCTTTCATCCTCAGCATCCATGCCGGTCCATAGCAGATTGGGATACAAATTGCCGGTCCATGGCAAAAAAAAAAGCTTGAAAAACACTAATCTAGGCAGACCCATAGATACAGGAGGGGGTTGGGATGTTCAAACTCAATCCTTAGCAAATCTCAACATGACTTTTAGCATTATGAGCTTAGTCAAAAGGTCTGCAAAAACTCCTCCCTTATTGATTTTTCATAAAAATATCATCAAATCTCCATATATATGATAAAATTTACACACGAAAACGAACGAATGGCTGATTTAGATAAAACCCCATCCTTAAGTTAATCATCTACTAGATAATTTGTATTTTAAGAAATAGAAATACTCTAGAAAATATTTATACTTTTTTGGGCTGTTGTTCTTGTTATGTTTGGTATAAAATACAAATTATCATGTGGCAACCCTGACTCATAATTCCTGCAGCATAAAATGATAATCTACCCGAGCTGGGCACGTCTTAAAGAATGTGAAGTGCATGATTAAATGAGATGAGGTTCTTCCCTTAGTTGAAAATTTCATAGGTCACCCTCGGGTAAACACTTAAAGCTGTCACAATTCACTATCAGGCTGCAGTTGTCACTGGTAAACATAGGTTTTCTTCCTGAAGACTTGATCTAAGTTACGGGACTCAATTTCAAGAATGTCATTGAGAAGTTATTTATGTCAAGGCGCAGAAGACCTTTCCCAGGCATACCTTCATGTTTGTGGTGAGCTGCACATTAAATAAAGATTAACTATGATTACATTTGAGACAAGGTTGGATGAAATCCATCCATTAATTTATCCATCAAAATCGCATCGGGTTACCACATCCGCGGGAATATACTCGTGTATCTATCTCTCCATCCATCCATCGATGTATTTCTCCATCTATTTATCTATATGATAAAATAGACGAGAGAAGAAGAGGAACACCAAGACGACGATAGACCAGCGACATCGAAGAATGAAGTATGCACGTATCTGGCCAGTGCAGGCCTGCTTGCACGGGACAGAGCCGTTCAGTGTATCCACGATGAAGACAACGTTCTGTAAAGAATATATCACTATATATATGTATATATATATATATATATATATATATATATACGAAATATTTCTGTATGTTTTCCCTTCAGAATGGAATAGGGTGCAAATGGCATAAACCAGTTGTGCTCCAACGCGTGAGCAATGTGATGCTGCTGTGAGTAGTTCTTGCATGTTGTTAAGACACATATGCACGACCTCTTCATCGTTGTTCTGCGAAGAACTTCTCTTGGTCCTCCTCTCTTTCTTGTGCCATATGGTACCCATTTAATGCTTGTAGTAGCATTCTGTTTTCATTCATTCCAAGTACATATTCCTGTAACAAATTATTATATAATCATATTGTTCAAACAGTAGACGAACTCTGCCGCCTAATATTTTAATGGTGTTGCAGTTCCTCCTTCGCAAGTGAAGATGAAATATAGCATTGAAAACGATCCAGTTCGGTTTGTTTGTCTGTTTGTTTGTTCGTTCGTTTATTCTCAGATGGCTGATGAATTCAATTCGGGCTTTGAAAAAAAAATATGTTGCAGTGTGATCAGGAATGTAATAGGTCTTGAGATGAGAGAATACAGTTGATACTCTAGTTTTGTTTCTGTCTCTTTCGAATCGAGTGCAGTAACATAGTCTGTTAAAAATCTTGTACTACCTGCTGGTATGATCATGTCAGGCTGTATTGTCAAGGGCTGTTGTTTCCCAAGAGATTGGGTGAATCCTGCAGTGTTTGATAGATGTCTCTGGACGTTTAGTTTTATTCCCTGCACTTGAACACTTACATACATAGAAGTCTCTTTGTCGAACATAACCTGGGTAACTCAGAAATATATTCTTATAAAATAATAAAAATGTCTTAGAAGCTTTCGATATTTCGTTCAAGAAACGGCTTGAACAAATGAAATTAACGAGGTTGATGATTTCTTGCCCATGCCCATAATAAAGGAACTTTGTTTGAAATGCGGCAACATTAGAAATGAATGCTGCTGTGGAATTAGAAGGGTGTTTGTTAAACAACAGATAACTTGATCTGTCAGTCTTTGTGAAGTTGTGTGTTGAGGGATTACATTGAAATGGGGACTAGAGGACATGTATGTGTGTCTGGAGTGCAATGACAACTTCTTCTGCATTCGGTTCTGATAACCTTCGTGTGATTTCCGCCTGGGATCCTGAAGTATGTTGTGCTGCTGGTTTCACAGTGGAGCTGCTTATTCTGCTCCTTCCGACCCAGAACATCCGTTTTGGGCATTTTTTCAATACGGGTAGAATCTCTAGCCAGTGACAGCCTTCCTATCTGTCACCAGGCGATGGATGTGTATCGACTATTCGCCGTAACGGTTTATTACCTACAGTGTCCTCCGGGGAAACGGTAACCAGAGATTTAGGCTTGGGTCGACTGCATCTATTTCTCACAATAGTATTCCATTGAGTGGGAACTTTAGAACAAAGAGAATAACTTGATAATTACGTCAGGAAAACAGGGATAATTCTTTCCCAGCAGTACAGATAAGTATCTTCAGCAAGCTTCATCAAAACGGTGATCCTAGGTCAGGTAGCCAACATCAAGCTCAACTTCATTCTATGCCATGCATGGCATTTGGCAGCGTTACTATTCTTTGCTCTTCTTTTGACTCCAGTAACATATGATCGGATATAAAAGGAAAACATGCACGCATTGACTAGAAACTTTAGCTCTACTTCAGACAGGAAGTTGTTACACTTATATTTAGAAGAAACACAAGCACTTCCTACTTCCGGTAGTCGTTGAAACAAAGACAACAAGAGTGTTTTTCTTCACATTGAAGTTAGTAGTGTAGAACCAAGTCCCTGTCCATGGTAGCCCTATGTGCTGATCTCGAACAGTTTAGATTAGTGACATATTCAGCTGTTTGGGAGAGTTCCACATGTAGTGCACCTTCATATAAGTTCTGTTTCTGGGAGTGTTGCACATATGGTGCACCTACATACAAGTTCTGCGCATGGCCGTGTGATTAGAATGCCGTTCTCAGACCCTTGAGGTCCCGGGCTCAATCCACAGTTGGGACAGAATTTTTTCTTTCGGAGGTACAATCAAAATCCTTCCTGTACATATCCGGCGTCTGCTATGGCAAAACGGCATTTATTTCCACAGCCTATAGAAAGCCATCCTGCACTCCTTCACGGGAAAACATGCAGTAACGAAAGGTTGTTAGACAAAACAATAGGTAAATATCAAAATTATTATATATTTTGTCTGAATATAATGGGGTCGGGTGATACAAGGTTCAATTTCCAGTTCAAAATAAAATATTTTTAGAATTACCAAAAGCTTATATGTCAACCTAGCATAAGGAAAAGGGTACCAGATCTTCTGGAAAAGTAAAGGAGGCGATCGTGATACTGGCCACATTATCTAGTAATAGCTGTGCCATTAGGGCAGAACATTGTATTCCCAAAAACGCCTCAGTGTCGTGGAATATGAAAACTACTATTTATACGTACTGGATATATCGAGTCCTTTGTTGCTACCGGATTTGTATGATTTCTTTAAGAGTGTCCCACTAGAAAGACAACGTTATAAGTTCATGACCTTCTATTTAATAACGGTTTGGTCAAGAGTATCTAACAACTGGGTCAGCACAATTAAAAGTAAGCGTTATAAGTGGATATATGAGTGCCAGGCAAGAATATTCGGTGATTGTAGAGGAGGTCAGAGAACATTGTGCTTACATTTAGCAATACTCAAGTCCCCTAGTTATTATTGATATGAATCACGGACATCTATGTTATAAAAGAACGTGATATGTCGTCATAAAAACAGTCGGATGTCAACATATATTGTCGGGATCTATCTTACAGTAAACATCATTTTTTCCCCCCAGGAAAATGACTGTCCCTCTTGATTATCGTCCATCGAGTCCTGTTATCTTCATGGAAGCGACTGATCATTGGTTGCCGTGAATATATACTGCTATTTCTGCAAAGTAAAGCGAAAAAAAAATAACATGTTAACAAAATTCACATGCTACCGTTTATTGGTATACAATTTCAGCATCATCCTGAGTTGCACGCCGACATGCGTATGCGATCATAGATCTCCACAATTCTCTATTTCTAGATGTATAGTATTTCTGTATCAGAATCATTATGGATTCTTTGCCATCATACAATGTCTATAATATTTTGTGTCTTGCAGACCATTAATAATCAAAAAGAAGAAGCAATCTATTGAACATTTTCTCAGGAATAGGGACTTTCAAGCAATCTTGTCACAGTAATAGAAGAATAGGGACTTTAAAGCAATCTTGTCACAGTAATAGAAGAATAGGGACTTTCAAGCAATCATGTCATAGTAATAGAAGAATAGGGACTTTCAGGCAATCTTGTCACAATAATAGAAGAATAGGGACTTTCAAGCAATCATGTCACAGTAATAGAAGAATAGGGACTTTCAAGCAATCATGTCACAGTAATAGAAGAATAGGGACTTTCAAGCAATCATGTCACAGTAATAGAAGAATAGGGACTTTCAAGCAATCTTGTCACAGTAATAGAAGAATAGGGACTTTAAAGCAATCTTGTCACAGTAATAGAAGAATAGGGACTTTCAAGCAATCATGTCACAGCAATAGAAGTATAGGGACTTTTCAAACGATCTCGTTACAGCAACAGAAGTATTTTTTGCGTCTTTCCCTTCTGTCTTCCATATCTTTAAACATATTGTTTCTGAACAACGGTGCCCTCGCGTTAGGTTATGTCTCCAAACATCCCGAGTTTTGGCCATGTTTTCCCAAATTTGGGGATCTTTGAAGAAATCTGTCATTGCGGATTTACAGATGTCTTTATACCTCAGCATTGGTTCCAAGTTCTCCGAATAGTATTTGTTTTGGGATTCGGTAGTCTGGCATTCTTCGGACGTGACCCAGCCAACGCAATCTATTTCAATTAAGTGTTTGCATTGCAGATGGTAGCTGAGGGAGGCGTAGTACTTTCAGGTAGGTGATTTTGTTGTGCCATTTAATGTTTAAGATGTTTGCGGAGACATCACAGGTGAAAGGTGTTTAGTCTCCTCTCTTGTTTTGTGTAGGTAATCCATGTTTCGGATACATATTATGGTGCGCTCAACATGCATGTTTGAGAAATCTTTTTTTTTTTTTTTTTGAGTTTTCGCTTTCGGTTTTTTCAAGCTTATTTTTTACAGTCCACCAAGAATGGTACCCGTTTTCCCTATGCGTACGACTGACCATACCATAATGTCATACTATATAATATTTCTCTCGCTGTCGTCTTCCATCTCTCTTGTCTTCAATCTTGCACGTTGCAACTATATTATCCACACCTTCTTTTATCATAACTTTCCACACAAAAAAAGAAAGAAAGATTATATTTTTCTGATATTATTAAGTAGTCCTAGCCTCGCATTTGACTCTTTTAACATGCCCTCGTTAGTTCCTCTAACTGCCCATGATACTTTGATGTACATCTTTTCTCTTTATTTATTGTCCAAGACTGGCAGCCATATGTTAGTGTGGCTATGTAGCTCTGAATAACTACATTCTGCACCTCTTGTTCTTCATCATCGTTCACTTTCAAACTCCAGCTGATCTCTCTGTTAGCGAGGAATGATCCTACTAGATTTCCAACAGAACATACTCCAGAGAATGAAAATGCTTTGTATCGCCGTTTTATTTGCGCCTTTGGCCCGACACATCCGTTTTCTGCGGAGTTATACAGCTCTAGCGACAGGAACATATTACACCATATATTTACTATCTATTTGCTTGCATAACTTTAGTGATTGGTTTAGATCGTGAGTTATTAACCTTTTCTCCCTTTCGAGACAAATTTTCTTTCGTTGTCGTCACAATAAGAAAAAGTTGTCAACTGTCTTCAGTCATAAATATATATCTTGGTGCTAGAAAGAAATGCATTCGGAAAATATAGAAAATGGTCCAACAAGTTACCATCCAAACTGCAGATCACAAGAGAGATGAAACACACGTTATCTGTGACTAGATTCTGTTATATGCCTTTGTGCTTGACAATGAATCCTAGTAATTAATTAGCAGAGGAAAGAAGATATTGATGGTGCTTGTCTAGATTCTGACATGCTGCTTCTAACTCTAAACTTGGTTTACTCTACTCTAGTTTCTGACATGCTCGAAATTCATCGAATTATTTACATATTGAAGAATCGGCATATACTCGTATTTTAACGTGCGCTGATATCATGAAAGAAAATCCCACAATGTCTTAAGTCCGACGAGATGAATTACGCAAAGGAAAATCTCAAATAGGTTTCGTAAGGAAACGAGACAGGAACATTTTCTATGTTTTGCATACGGATCCCTTCCTAGAACTTCGATCTTCTGTCATACCGTCCTTCTTCTGTGCCTCCTTATTCTGCGTTTTTCCCCTCAAACCATGCAAATTTGAAGAATGTAGCCCGGATCGGAATGCGTCTCGTGTCATGATTAAGAGCTGCGATCTGCCCTTTTTGACCTGGCACATCAAACTTTAGCATAGGTTCTGTGTCTCTTTGACCATATATGAAATAGGACTGCCAACTCCAACCCAAAATCTCCTTAGTAGCTTCCTACGACATGCATTGAAGATAACAATATCGTATTTCTTTCTTCTTGGTGTTATAGCGCTCAAACATCTACAGCAAGCCCGTGACCGAGTGGCTAGACCTCTGATATCAAAACTGTGAGGTCTTAGGTTAAAGCACCGGATGGAACATGATTTTATCTTTCTGGGGTACAATAAACATCCACCCTGTACACGTCGTTGTGACTGCTATGACAAAGCGACCTTTATTTCCACTGTCTATAAAAAAATTTCCCAGCACTCATTCATAGAAGAACATGAAGTAATGAAAGCACGACCCACCCCCACCCCACCTAGCGTCTCCTCGCAGAAAACCCTCATATGAGGCACTTTGGTAATCAATCATTCAAGTGCCATGCAGAATGGCGTCGGAGATCATGTTTCTCCACGACTCACTTACTCTTGTATTGTTAATAAGCTCGGTTGGTGAACTTCTACCGTGCCACAAAATTAGTCCATCTAGCAACTTTTCTCTGTGTCGTCCCCTACCTCTTCTCCTCTTGGTAACCACTGATTTTAAACTGAGTCCCGATTTCAAAGTGAAGATTTTTCCATTTAATAGAACATTTAATTTCATTGTGACATGATTGCGTATTTTGATCCATCATTTTGAGTAGTTTTTTAGCATAATTTACTACCGAAACGCCCTTACTCCGCAACGATCTTTTCCATGGCTTTTTCCGCGTCCACTATTATAAACCGAATTTCCTTTTTAATTGCCAACATTTTTAAACATCATTTTCAATTTCTTTAGTTAGTCTATTAAAACCTTGCATACAGGTTTTTTTTTCTTATTGTACCTTTTTGGTATACATTGTTTAAATAGTTAAAATGTCACTATTTGAATGTTGGTATACTGACAAAAGGACTCTCTTCTCTCCAACCGCTTTGCGTGATTTGGTTACAAGTCGTAATCTAGCTAATAATTCAGAAGTGACATTTTATTTGTAACTTAACGACTCAGTACGTTTTCTATCTTCAATCGTTCGAGCAGAAACATTTTATGTGGCCGATGGAGCGTACGATGTAAATGTACGTATACAAAAACACAGTGTTTTTTTTGGTGATGTGATTATATTCTAGATGTTTCAGGTAGTTGTTTTTCCCTTGTGCTTGTGTTTTTTATGAGGTTTAATGTAGCTTCTATGTTCTAGTTTCTTATATTCCTGTCTGTTCTGTCATATTTACGTTTGTCTGTATATCTTGTCCTTCTACCCACGTATCTAATGATCTATCTATATCTTTAATCTATCATTCTATCAATCTCTAATCATCCATATATCTATATCTATTAATCTATCAATCTCTAATCATCCATATATCTATATCTATTAATCTATCAATCTCTAATCAACCATATCTATATCTATTAATCTATCATTCTATCAATCTCTAATCAACCATATCTATATCTATTAATCTATCATTCTATCAATCTCTAATCAACCATATCTATATCTATTAATCTATCATTCTATCAATCTCTAATCATCCATATATCTATTAATCTATCAATCTCTAATCATCCATATATCTATATCTATTAATCTATCAATCTCTAATCAACCATTTATCTATATCTATTAATCTATCATTCTATCAATCTCTAATCAACCATATATCTATATCTATATATATGGTTATCTATATATGAATGTATCTATCTATCTATCTATCTTTAACATACGTACTGGGTCACTTTGACCTTATACGAGATGTGTCATGTGACTTATTCTTTCCAGAACATAGTCTTCCTTATGAATCTTCTGAAATGATCACGGTCTCTGGCAAGTTGTCCTGATTCCTCTAGTGGCATGTGCAAGCATTCTTAAATATCTCTTGTTCAACGAGGTCGTGGTCGATCTCTGCCACAACTGTCTTCTATCGCTTCCTCCAATAACACTCTTTCCATTCCATTCGTGTCTCTGCACATGACCGAAAAAACTAAATTCCTTCTTAATATGGTGTTTTTAAAAACCAGCTTTCTTGAACGTTGATTTTTCTTAGCACGTCCTGGTTGGTCGTTCTAGCTGTCCATGGTATTCTCATGACTCTCCTATAGAATTTCATTTCGAAAGCCTCTTTTCTCTTGGCTGTAGTTGTATTTTTTGTCCATGTTTCGCATCCGTAGGTCGCCACTTGGAACACACATGTACGTGAAGACTTCATATTGCAGACTTCATAGCAATCCCCATTGCTGCTTATAAGAGAACCAATGTATTGGAAACTTGTAACTCGTTCTAGTTTTCTGTTATTGATCAAGATTTAGAAAGTGTTAGTGGTTTTGTCGCTCTATTCATAATTTTGATCTTTACTTTCCTTCAGAAACAAATTTTGTATTTCCCTATGTTCTTCGACAATGTTCAAATACTTGCATGGAAGTGATGTTACTAGAGCTAATTTTGAACAAGAAGCAAACTTTCATAGAACTCTATAATAATTGCTCTTTCTAATGTGTCTGATATTCTTTGATTAATAAAGGTCTTTTGATCGAAACGTCAATATTGTATGTACGTGTGCTTTGTACAACAAACTTACTTCATTATTCAATTTCTCGTCTAAACAGTTTACACAGATTACTCGTTAGGTAACTTATCCGTACATACCGTCTGTCCTTGACAGTCTCTTCCCTGTTTACTTAAGCTTTCAACTCTACCAACTGAACCCTGCACAGTTTGACGTGATCATGTTAACGAACTCATGAAAGGAACATTATTCGGATCAGTGGGTACGAGGGCTTTGTACATGTGCGCCATTTGTTTGGAAATGCAGGATCCTTTCTACGTGTCACCAGGATTCAAGTTACGAACATATACTCATTTCTTTCGTTTTTTATTTTAGAATGATTGTTGGAATAAAACAAGAATTTGTCACGTTTGTACAAATTAATCACTTCAATGCTGCAGGTGAGAAAATATGCATTTGAGCGTCTCTTTCCCCCCCCCCCCCACCCTCAGGGGAGCCCACACAAGAATAAAGGATGTGAAATCAGTGCTAAAACTTGAGTTTATAAGGGTTAGCAACCAGCGATGTCCGTGCCAGTAGATGAGGGAGGGGATTTGGGGTTACCCCCGTTCAATCCCCCTTCTTCCTTAGCAAATAGCAACATGACTTTTATTACTAGGAACTAGGCCAATAGACTGGCAAACAACCAAACTCCCCCACCCGAGGAAACTATCTTCAGCGCTACCAATGCTATAACTAGATTTTCACTAGATCTGGGGTTTTTTTTCTCTCACGATGATCTGGGGATATTTTAAAATGTCAGTGATAACAGTGATAAGTATCGCAGATCCCTGAGTTGTTAGCTGCAGACTTAAGGAAGTCGTGCAGGATGGTGTCAGTTGATATGGGTCACGCCTGTAATATAATGTAAATGTTGGATGTGATGGTTGTCTCCGTTAACGTTATTCCGGTCAGGCTGTTCTTCTACCCAAATTCTCAAACTCCTGCTGGTTAGATGGATATAGTTTGAAAAACAAAATGCTCTGTGTCGTGGTTTACAACTTGTCTGCGATATCTACGCATTTTAACCTGAAACATCCAACTGGTGGTGAAAAACCATCGGGTGGTTTTTTGATGTCCTTGAGTTATGAAATGAGGCAGTCCACTTCAACACTAATTAGTCGTCTCTTGCGACATGTATGACAGACAAAGTGGTGTACTTTCTTTCTTCATTCGATCTCGGACTGTCCTGCTATGATAAAGTTACATATCACTATACAAATTGAAATTCATAGGTTTACCAGTGGGTTGTGGGTTTTCACACCACTGGTAGTTGGGGATCTTCTGGTACACACCGCTGATAGTTGGGGAGTCTTCTTGGACGCACCGCTTTTTGGGGTCTTATGGGTACGAAATAAAACTCTGGTGAAATTATTGCACAAAAGGGTTATGAAATGTATTGATCCTAATCCGCGGAGATCGAAACAGACATAATACAACAAACAAACATAGGTTTTAACTAGATGTTGTAGCATCTAACACTAAGGTAACAAGTTGAACACGTAGCTACTCTACTGTGTGTATAAGAGTAGAGCACGTAGTCTACTGTGTCTATAAGAATTGAGTCAACACAGGGCAGATATAAAAATGAACAGAAATAGGTATATGTGTTTATATACCTAATATATATATATATATATTATTCAATAAAAGAAATTGGCTACGAGACACAGTGACAGACGGTTTTTCGACTAAAAGTCTTCATCAGGACGAAATACAAACAACCCGGAACCCAGCAAGTGTGCCAGTAAGAGGTTGTCGTTTTTGGAGGCAGAACTCTTTCACACCTGACTTGACCTCTTCTTGACTGTTTCACGGATTTATAGATTCAAAGATATACGGGATTTGCCAATGTTAGAATAACAGTAGGTTGTAAACAAACATTGCTATGAGTTGTTATTGTTTTTTTGCCGCTGTTATGAAACTCCCCTTGGTTCTTTTGTAACTTGGATGGTGCCACTAGATTTCAAGCACGATGTTGTTCGGTAGTTTCCTGTATTTTTATATTTATGGGTCTGTATTATTTTATTGGTCTTTATAGCTGTATTTTTCTGTATCTTTAAGTTGTGTCTGCATATTTATAGTTATATTTCTCTGTATCTTTAAGTTGTGTCTGCATATTTATAGTTATATTTCTATGTGTGTTTGTGTCATGTGACGTATTCCTTCCAGAACGTTTCGTTCCCAAAGAACTCTGAACCTCTCTCTGTCTTGGGCGATGTGGCTTGCATTTTTTAGCGATGTATTCATGTTATCTTTAATGTCGTCAGTCCATCGTCTTCTTGGTATGCCCTTTCTCGTTTTCCCAGGTACTCTTCCCTCCATTATTTGTTTTTCTAAACAGTTGTGTCTCTTTATATGACCAAACAGGCGTAGTTTTCTTTTTGTTATTGTGTTTAGTAACCAACACTATGGAATCTTCAATGTGTTTATAATATCTGAGTTTCTGATTTTTTCCTTCCATGATATTCTAAGTATCCTTCTTTTGCATTTCAGCTCGAATGCGTTGATCTTCTTTGTCGCTGATTTACTTAGGGTTATATTTCTATATTTTGTTACATTTGATCACAAACTGCCAAGTCAGACTAGGGCAAACTAATATTCTACTGCTAAAAGAAAAGCCCAAGCGAAACCTGTCAATAAATGACAGTACTGTCAGTGTTATATCTCAGTTGTGTCAATAAATGACAGTACTGTCAGTGTTATATCTCAGTTGTGTCAATAAATGACAGTACTGTCAGTGTTATATCTCAGTTGTGTCAATAAATGACAGTACTGTCAGCGTCATATCTCAGTTGTGCTGATAGAATATGTCAGCAATTTCATACAATAAATATTAGACAATATTTCCGACTTACCTTTCTCAGGTTAACAATGATAAGTAATTTGAAAGTAGATTTACATGCTTGTGTCTTTGACTAGAAAATGACTTCGTTGAGACAGATTTATTCTGTGGGTCATGTACAAGCTATGACACAGTGGAATGTTTAGCTTATTTTCCGGTACTGCGAACAGTCAGTTTTGAAGAATTAGATTAATCAATCAAATAATAATAATTGTCATGAAGTAATCCCTGTAATTGTGACCAGGTAGCCCTTAATAGGCCATGGCCATTCTCACAAAAAAGCCCCAGGCCTGTAGATGGGGGGGGGGGGTGGGTGTTGAGGGGGTTTGAATCAATTGGTCGGTAAAAACCCCTCCCGTATCGATATTTCACTAAAAGGTCTTCAATTTCCCGTTAAAACAGTGAAATGTGCACAGGAAAACGGAAATAATTACTTTGTTAAAAAATTATTTAGGTAAACTCCCTCCTTAAGGCAATGATATCTACGGCCTTGACCTCCTCGGTTGAGTAACCGAGGGGACAGGGGACACTCAAATGCATAAGGTTTGCTATCTCAGAGATACGTTTTTTTACGGGTTTAATGTATGCCAGTTCATCCCCTTATTGTTATGTTGTTTTATGTTTTATTTTGGTAACACGCCTAGCTATTTTTGTATATCTTGACATTAGCTAAAACTAGTCTGTTGGGGAATAGCTAAAACTGGCCCTTGGGGAGTAGCTAAAATTATCATGTTGGGAATAGATAAAACTAGCCTGTTGGGGAGTAGCTAAAACTGGCCCTTGGGGAGTAGCTGAAAATAGCCTGTTGGGAGTAGCTTGAACTAGCCTTTTGGGGAGTAGCTAAAACTATCCCGAAGTTCCTTTTCCATCTCTTCCGACAACGGCAGGTTTCAATTCTACCCTTCTCTTCTCTCATGTGGGACACCGGTTAAAATACACAGGCAAGATAGAGTTATAAAGGGTTAAAGAGAATTAAGAAAGTATGTGCAGGCTTACGTGCTTGTCTCCCTGGTATGGTTGACCTCTGGGTCACAGGTTAAAAAAGACATTTTTTGTGTGCAGTCAACTCTATCGGCAACTTCCAAGTCCAGGTAAGGTCATTAGATCTTTATTTAGTACCTCGCAGATTGGAACAAATACATTATTGGTGTAATTCTAAACTTAGGTAAGTCAAACAGGTGTTTTCTTAATAATTAGTTTTACCTGCAATAAATTTGAAATATTAATTTTCTTATTATTATTATTCAACTTTCTATGTTAAGCTTCTACCAAATAGCTGGATGTATTCCGGAGGTTGAAATCATGTGCACCGTGCTTTATGTCATGTTGGGGTAGCTGTTCTGGTCGGCCCAACACATCTGACTTCATCATGACATATTGGTTCACTTTAGGGAAACCAATTCTTTACACACCACTCCTTAATCATCTCTTGCAAGATACATGTCAGATCACATTGTCGCCTTTTTGTTTCCAGGGCCTGTAGATAAAGAACATAATAACAAATTTTAAGTCGATAAGTTTATTTCGAACCCCAGGAATTAAGGGAGATGAAGAACATGTCTCTGTGTATCCTGTTCATGACAGCATATTTAGCTCTATGTTATGTGAACGTGGAACGATGAAGAACATGTCTCTGTGTATCCTGTTCATGACAGCATATTTAGCTCTATGTTATGTGAACGTGGAGCGATGAAGAACATGTCTCTGTGTATCCTGTTCATGACAGCATATGTAGCTCTATTTCATATTAACGTGGACAGTACCATTCTTACTAGTCGATCGTTATGCCGTGAATGTGTTATTGACAAAAGCCTTTTGTTCGAAATGTCATGTGTGCGTACATCCAGTCATTACCAATAGGGCATCACCTTCTTTCCCAATTATAACAGGAAATTGGCATCGGGACTCTATTTCATATGCGGCAGAAAACGTGTAACTTTCATCAGTGTGCTATAAGAAAACGTGTAACTTTCATCAGTGTGCTATAAGAAAACGTGTAACTTTCATCAGTGTGCTATAAGAAGACGTTTAACTTTCATCAGTGTGCTATAAGAAGACGTTTAACTCTTCTCAGTGTGCTATAAGAAGACGTGTAACTTTCATCAGTGTGCTATAAGATGACGTTTAACTTTCATCAGTGTGCTATAAGACGACGTGTAACTTTCATCAGTGTGCTATAAGAAAACGTGTAACTTTCATCAGTGTGCTATAAGACGACGTTTAACTTTCATCAGTGTGCTATAAGAAGACGTGTAACTTTCATCAGTGTGCTATAAGAAAACGTGTAACTTTCATCAGTGTGCTATAAGAAGACGTTTAACTTTCATCAGTGTGCTATAAGAAGACGTGTAACTTTCATCAGTGTGCTATAAGAAAACGTGTAACTTTCATCAGTGTGCTATAAGAAGACATGTAACTTTCATCAGTGTGCTATAAGAAAACGTGTAACTTTCATCAGTGTGCTATGCTTTGTGACGTCTTCTTCCACATGCGTCTATAGAAGCCATGTTCCACCATTTCGTATGCAGACATTCACGCACATGAAAATCTACAAACATTTAGTTTTATCAATGTTTGCCACATTAGACAACAGAGTCCAGACAACATGCGGCTGCATGGCTTGAATATGGCCAGCATAAATCAATATAAGAGCAGATGAACCGAGTCTCAGCCAAAGTCAGCCCTGCCTTAGTGACAGCCACTGAGCTAGCGTTTGACATTGACCTTACACCCTGAATGTTCTCAGCTATTTCATCCGTGACTTAAATTTAACTCATCCGAAATGACCCCTGATTGCAAATAGGTGAGGTCAAATTTCGATCTGTAAAGGTCGATAAATCCTGAGGTCCCTTATGCCAGTTAAAACATAAGTTGATACCAATATATTGGAAAGCCATTGTCAAGGTAAATATTTACAATTCGCTCTAAATATAAGCAATTTATTAGGATAATTACACATTCTTACAAATAGAGGATGTCGGCAAAGTCATGTGCACCCATTTAAACATGAGTGGTGATAACAGCATATGAATGGTAAATATTTAGTTCGGATCTGTGTGACGTCAGTGCACAGCAACGTTAGAGACACTCTATACTATGGTGTATGAGGAAATTATTAATATCTAAACAAATTACAAACAAGTTAAAAATGAGAATTATAAAATGCTACATCTATTCCATATTAATGTATGGCTCAGAAACATGGACACTAAATAAACAATTAGAAGACAAAATTGATGCATTTGAGATGTGGGTATATAGAAGAATAGGGAGAACATCATGGAAAGAGAAGAAAACAAATAAAGAGGTGCTAAAAACACTTAATATGAAGAAAGAACTACTAAGAGAAATAAAGATCAGGCAAATAAAATACTTTGGACACATTAAAAGACATGACACCTTGTTGAAGACCTTACTTGAGGGTAAAGTCAAAGGGAAGCGAGCAAGAGGTAGGCAGAGATACACGTGGGAGAGTAACATTACACGATGGACAGGTTACAGTCTAGCAGAGTGCACCACCAAGACAAGAGACAGGAGATGTTGGAGATACGTTGCAGCCAACCTTCGTTGCGGAGACGGCACTTGATGATGATGATACTATGGTGTAATGTCAGAGACCCATTTATATCGTTTTGTTTCCAAGATGCATAGTTAAGTAAAGATAGGAAGTTGTAGCATATTCTATTCATGTCGTAGCGATAAACTCATGTTATAAACAGCAATATAGTTTCTAAACAATATTTACGTCCAGTATGCTATCATTGCTCTCAGAATGGGGCAAATCAGATACATCATTTCCTGCTGCTAAAATTGAACCTGGTGCTTCTACTGTCTTAGGTTCGACCACAATGCACTAAAGACACGGGGAGACAACCACATAGTAAACATCCGCTCATCGTACGGCATTTTACCTATTGACGGAAACACGTCATACACTAGCGTTTTGCTCGTCACTATGAGAAGCTTCTTTGTTCTTTTCATTGGACGTCGGCATCAGAGTAGCTTCTCGTAGTGGCACGCAATATTTAAGTGCGCAGGTGTACTTCTGTTGATAGATCGTATAGAAGGTCTTCTGTGAGCAGATGTTTACCAGTTATCTTTGGATATAAGATAATCCTTGGGGTCTTTGTTACCTCTAATATTTTATGGTAGTGTGTCCTAATATAATCTGATTGGACTTTGTCCGCTGGTTGAAAGAGCCTGCCTCTTCAAAAGAGAGGCAAACTTATTAACTACCTATGTTTACCAGTTAGGGGCCTCGCCTTCTCTTCGAGACATTGATCTTCAGCATGTGGTTTTGTCTCACTTAAGGTTTTCATGTCTCCTACATAATATAAAAATTCATAAGTTAGAGTAACAGCCCTTGAAATTTCCTCGCACTGTAGATACGATATATACTTTTTACTCAGCGCAGCTACGGGGTTAACTCCCTATGTGGTCGGATAACCTACCTCTCACTCCAAACCTTCATTAGATTCATCCAAGTAAATTCTAGTAGGATACATGAGGGAGGATCAATCAATCAAGTGCCATGCCGATTGGCGTAGGCGATCATGTTTCTCCACGACTCTCTGTCTCTTGTGTTGTCAATAAGCTCGGTTGGTGAGCTTCTACCGTGCCACGATACAAGCCCATCTAGTAACTTTTCTCTTTGTCGACCTCTATCTCTTCTTCCTTTGATCTTTCCAGTGGTTATTAAGTGTTCAAGCTGTGTTCTTCTCAGCACATGCCCTAGAAACATTGACTGTCTGCCTCTAATGTTTGATATGATTGATCTTTTTACGCCAGCATCAATGAGAACCTCTGCATTCGTTTTCTTGGCTGTCCATGGTATTTTCATCATTCTTCTCAGAAACCACATTTCTGTAGCCTCCAATTCACTTTGAATTTTCTTGTTTATAGTCCATACTTCACATCCATAAAAAAGAATCGGTTCGATATAACATCTCAGCACCCAAATTCTGGTCTGCATTGATAGACTTCTAGTGCAAACAATGGTTCTCATTTTTTTGGAATGCTGATTTGGCTTGTGCTGTTCGGCTCTTTATCTCACTTGAGCATCTACCTTCTGATGTTAACAGGGTGCCAAGATATTTCACTTTTTAAAATTGTGCCAATTTTGTGTTATTAATTATTATGTTGCATCTTGGTGGTGTATGTCTCTTTGATACAACCATTATTTCTGTTTTCTTCTTGTTTAAACTGAGGCCTTTGTTTTCACTTTCCTTCACTACTTTATCTAATAGGGCTTGCAGTTCTTGTTCGCTTCCTGCGATCAGTACTGTGTCATCAGCATATCTCAAGTTATTGATATTGTATCCTCCCACTTTTATTCAGGGCATATCTTCTATATTTCGCATAATGTATTATGTATACAGTGAGAAAAGGTCCGGTGACATTACACAACCTTGCCTGACACCCATTTCTATCTTTTGAAATCTACCTATAGTGTTGTTAACTCTCATCGCAGCAGTTTGTTTCCAATACATATTTTTTACTATTCTTAGAACTTTCCCATCAACGTTAAGACTTTCTAGAAATTTTATAGTCTCTGAATGCTTCACCTTGTCAAATGCTTTGCTGTAATCTATGAAGCACAGATAAAGGTATTGCTGTACTTCTATGGCCCTCTCCATTAATGTTCTTACTAGAAATAGAGGGAGGATATGTGAAAAAATTATTAGATTTTGACTGGAATTCAACCAGGTCCCTGCTGGCAGCATCGAATCACTTGTAGTTCAAGTACGGAAAAACTGTTTACTTGAGTTGAAAAGCGATTCAGTGCCGCTAGAACGAAACTTGTACAATTAAAGTCAGTTCAAAGAATTAGGCTTTTAAGACACCAAAGCGGATAACAGTGTTTCTGCCCCCCCCCCCCCCCACCTGCATATTTTGAGCAACACATGATGGATATTATGGACGAGTGTTTCATCTTCCCACACCCCATCCTCTTCTATTCTGATGCTAGCAACACATTGTGAACATTGTAGACTAGTGTTTTTAACCTTTGTGTAACCGGTCCAGAAAAACAATTAATAAGAACAGGTCCTGGTCCAAAAAAATTATATATACTTATAAATAACATTACACTTCAAGGAGCAGCTCTTGCGGCCCGGTGGTTGATAAGCACTGTTATATGACATACTTAACACGTGTATTTTATTTGACTCAGGCTGTAGTACTGGCATCATTCAAGCACTTCATCTGACTAGCTTCGTTTGTACGGGCTTTACCTTGAATGACGGCCTAGAGTATTTAATACCGGTACTGGATTTTTTTTAAATGCCAACGCTGTGCTACCAATGCAAAACATGGACAACGACAGCACAAGACAAACGTAAACTAGTGACAGCTGAAATGGCATGCTTGCGCAGAATCCTAGGAATATCGCTGAGAGACAGAGTGAGGAATGAGGACATTAGACAAATAGCGCGACCAACCTAAACTTGGAATATATCAAGAGATAACAGATCAAATGGTTTGCACACATCAGTAGACTACCATCAGACAGCATACCACAGCAAGATATGCTACACAGGTACAGTGAAGGCAGACCTAGAGGCCGACCACGAAAACGATAGACTACTAAAATAAAAGAGGTGACAAATTCCACAATATATTCAGCCACAAGTGGGCCGTCTCCAGAAAACTCTTCTACCCCTGACGGTGAAAGGCAACAAAAGGGTTTAGCGGATGGATAGTTAGATAGGCTTTAAAATAAAATATTTAATCTCATTGCCTATTTCTTATTTTATGTTTCTATTTTTATCATTGAATACTGCATTTTCTTGATACATTGTGTCATATATTTTCCTTGTGGACATGTAACGTTATATATTTTTATCATATTATTCCTTGCTTTCCTCCTGGTTTTTTTTTTGGGTGTTGTTGCTTATATTCCTCTCCTCCATGAAATGTGACACATTCATTATTCGTGAAATCTCCTTTCCCTGTCACAAGACGATGCTGCAAACATAAGATATTAGTGAAAGAGACATTATGGAATCTCACACAAATACAAAAATTAGTAAAATAAAAGTTGCAACAAAAGTGGAACTGTTTATAGCAAATTTTGTTCAAGAAAAATGGTTAAGAAATAAATAAACTTCTAATTTGCCTACAATGTACAGTAAAAAAAACAGTAACACTGTGGCTAGTCCTACATGTCAGATGAAATGATTAATAAGGTTTGGTATATTGTTGACTAATTCATTCTTTCGAAGGTTAAATTAACCATCCAATCAGTGCATATACTCTATTGATGTTAATAAAACAGTATTGTTGACGTCAACATTTGCCAACCCCAACAACCCTCCCTTTAACAACTGTCAAGCTTTATCTCAGTTGTTTTTGTTCTCTCTCTTTTTTCCCTCTGTACTGGCGCTCGTCTCCTAGCAATGACTAGCGTGCTGCAAGTTAGGAAAATACAATACAACGAAATGCAGTTTCAAATATTCCATTCTAACAAACTGCATCGAGTAGATTATGTTGCAATCTATTTCTTTCACATTGCCTTAACAACAATCAGAAGAGGATCAATTCTTACAATAACATTAATTTCTGATGTGACCAGATGTATTTTTTTTCAAGACTGTAAACAATAAATTATTCAAAAATGTATGCAATTGTTAATACACTTTAGAGCCAATTATATATGTCAAAATGTATCAAATTTTCTCATGAAATTGCTAGTATGGCAACCTTTCAATATAATATAGAAGAAGTAATACAATGCATATCTTTATGGCAACTTTTGACAGGTAGCGAACAACACATTTCGTATACGCCGTGACCGTCGCTATATAGACAGGGCTATGTGTGCAGTGCTACTTCAGTTAGATCACTGTTGTTAGAGTGCCATGTTTTTCATTGATCAAAATTGTTTCGCCAGCCAATGAAATGGACAGGAATAGTCGGATTGACCTAACGCAGTGACGTAAAAAGTACTAGCACTTCAGTCTGTTATAACGGTAGCCAGATTTTATACAGAGGCTATAATGGTCCATGTCGGATATGAGAGTATAGTTTCTGTCCACAATGGATATTCTTATCCTAAATTAGTTCCCAAAGCCCATCAGTTAGCTGGATATAATTAGGAGAACGACATGCATTGTCTATATCGATTTTTATAAACACCTTGCACAATAAGAGACAAAAAATAAGTGTGGAGACAAGTTGGGCAAGGTGTTCAACATATATAATCTATACAAAACCTGCGAATACCTACACAATCTATACGAAATGGGTGCAGATTATAATCTATAAGAAAGGAATAGGTGACACTAAAAAGTGTGAGAACCATTGGATTAGAAAGATGTAGTGTGTTCTAGGAGGAACGTTTTGCTTTGTGATTCAGTTTGTAATTTCTGCATCTTTAGTCCCGGCACATAAAATCTCATCACTTAAGTTATTATATAGGACCTACTTTTCTACTAAACGGGCATACAAGTTTGAGATTTTGTATTTAAAAAAAACCATACTTTGTAGAAAGCCCTTTCTGTCAAGATCGAGCATCAATATGACAGTTTTGCATTCACAAAACAATGGCCTCTATGAATGTTGCTCTTATGAACCTTGCGAGAATAAAGAAAGAGGCAGATTATTTTCTAAAAGCTAGAGGAATCTTATGAAGAAATACTATATAAATAAGAATATTGTAATGAATTTCATGTACATAAAACAGTATCAATATTTAGTTAATTGTTCCACTTAATATTCTTGTATTCTTAATCACTCTCCTTTTCCCTGAGGTTCGCTATATTTTGTTTCATGTTACAATTTGTTTCGCTAAATGTGTGTTCCCGCTTAACAGGAAAGTTCCCATTAATTATTACCTCGTTCATTTTGTCTGTGGCCCCTTTAAAAGACTGCCCTGTGACAGGATGTTGTTCACAATTACCAGTCGGATGTTGATTACGATCCTACCATCTGACAGCGAACTAGCAGACAGGGAGACATGAGTCGCTGGTACCAATATGATTTGGTGTATTTCTATTTTACACTCGTCCCCTTCCCCTTTACCTTGAGTTATCTCCTACTTTACAGTTGCTTTGATGTTCTATTTTGGTCAAGCTCTAATTATCTCTGGTACAATTACTTCTGTGTTTCTTTAGTGATATGAATCATTTAAGAGTAAGTACTTTGTGTGAAGTACATGGTCACTTCTCGGCCCCGTGTTATTGGTCCTTTAGAGTCCGCGAAGACTCTCTGAACTTAAAGAATGCATAGAGATGATGATGAAGATGAAAACTACGCTGTATCAAAATGTGGTTAATGAGTCCTATTTGCTCTGAAATGTCCTTCCTAAGCCTGTACCCTGCTCTTGACAATATAAGATCTTTTGGCTAATTGCAAAACAAGCTTTCTTAAATGACTCACGTAATTATTCTCTTTATTCTCATTGGCTGTCGCCGTGTGTTGCTGTTGTCCAAGATGAGAGCAAAGAACAGCAACATCGTTTACCTTCCATGCATGTCGTAACATGCGACTAAGGAGGTTATGGGATGGAGTTGGCTGTGTTATCCCATATAGGGTCAGTGACCCAAAGCTATGCTGAAGTCGGATGTGTCACGGATGGTGATAAAATGATAAAATGCAGGATTTTGAGAATCAACGATGAAGAATATAACTTCAGTTATGAGAGTGAATTCTCAAGTGGCGACCTTTAAAAAACGTTTCCATAGCTGCTTAGCGACTTCTTTAAACCTTCACCCTTCATCACCCAATCATGTATGATCAGATCCTCACTTGATCATCCAATCAGACATGGTCAGATCATCACTTGATCATCCAGTCAGACATGGTCAGATCCTCACTTGAACATCCAGTCAGACATGGTCAGATCCTCACTTGATCATCAAGTCAGACATGGTCAGATCCTCACTTGAACATCCAGTCAGACATGGTCAGATCCTCACTTGAACATCCAGTCAGACATGGTCAGATCCTCACTTGATCATCCAATCACCCATGGTCAGATCCTCCCTTGAACATCCAGTCAGACATGGTCAGATTATCCCTTGATCATCCAGTCAGACATGGTCAGATCCTCACTCGATCCAATCAGATATGATCAGATCCTCCCTTGATCATCCAATCAGACATGATCAGATCCTCACTTGATCATCCAATCAGACATGGTCAGACATGGTCAGATCCTCACTTGATCATGCAGTCAGACATGGTCAGATCCTCACTCGATCATCCAATCAGACATGGTCAGATCCTTACTCGATGCAATCAGACATGAAAAGATCCTCCCTTGATCATCCAATCAGGCATGATCAGATCCTCACTTGATAATCCAGTCAGACATGATCACATCCTCACTTGATCATCCAATAAGACATGATCAGATCCTCCCTTGATCATCCAATCAGACATGATCAGATCCTCACTTGATCATCCAATCAGACATGGTCAGACATGGTCTGATCCTCACTTGATCATGCAATCAGACATGGTAAGATCCTCACTCGATCATCCAGTCAGACATGATCAGATCCTCACTTGTTCATCCAATCAGACATGATCAGATCCTCACTCGATCATCCAGTCAGACATGGTCAGATCCTCACTTGATCATCCAATCAGACATGATCAGATCCTCACTTGATCATCCAATCAAACATGGTCATTTCCTCACTTGATCATCCAATCAGACATGGTCAGATCCTCACTCGATCATCCAGTCAGACATGATCAGATCCTCACTTGTTCATCCAATCAGACATGATCAGATCCTCACTCGATCATCCAGTCAGACATGGTCAGATCCTCACTTGATCATCCAATCAGACATGATCAGATCCTCACTTGATCATCCAATCAAAAATTGGTCATTTCCTCACTTGATCATCCAATCAGACATGGTCAGATCCTCCCTTGATCATCCAATCAGACATAATCAGATCCTCACTTGATCATCCAATCTGACATGGTCTGATCCTCACTTGATCATCCAATAAGACATGGTAAGATCCTCACTCGATCATCCAGTCAGACATGGTCAGATCCTCACTCGATCATCCAATCAGGCATGATCAGATCCTCACTTGTTCATCCAATCAGACATGGTCAGATCCTCACTCGATCATCCAGTCAGACATGATCAGATCCTCATTTGATCATCCAATCAGACATGGTCAGATCCTCACTTGATCATCCAATCAGACATGGTCAGACATGGTCAGATCCTCACTTGATTATCCAATCAGACATGGTCAGATCCTCACTTGATCATCCAATCAGACATGATCATATCCTTACTTGATCATCCAATCAGACATGGTCAGACATGGTCAGATCCTCATTTGATCATCCAATCAGACATGGTCAGATCCTCACTTGATCATCCAATCAGACATGATCAGATCCTCACTTGATCATCCAATCAGACATGATCAGATCCTCACTTGATCATCCAATCAGACATGGTCAGATCCTCATTTGATCATCCAATCAGACATGGTCAGATCCTCACTTGATCATCCAATCAGACATGATCAGATCCTCACTTGATCATCCAATCAGACATGGTCAGATCCTCATTTGATCATCCAATCAGACATGATCAGATCCTCACTTGATCATCCAATCAGACATGGTCAGATCCTCATTTGATCATCCAATCAGACATGGTCAGATCCTCACTTGATCATCCAATCAGACATGATCAGATCCTCACTTCATCATCCAATCAGACATGATCAGATCCTCACTTGATCATCCAATCAGACATGGTCAGATCCTCACTCGATCATCCAGTCAGACATGGTCAGATCCTCACTTGATCATCCAATCAGACATGATCAGATCCTCACTCGATCATCCAATCAGACATCGTCAGACATGGTCAGATCCTCACTTGATCATCCAGTCAGACATGATCAGATCCTCACTTGATCATCCAATCAGACATGGTCAGATCCTCACTTGATAATACAATCAGGCATGATCAGATCCTCACTTGATCATCCAATCAGGCATGATCAGATCCTCACTCTATCATACAATCAGACATGGTCAGATTCTCCCTTGATCATCCAGTCATGCATAGTCAGATTCTCCCTTGATCATATCTTCTAGTAAGACATGGCCAGGTCCTCACTTGATTATTAAGTCAGATATTATCAGATCATCCAGACATGGTCAGATCCTCACTTGATCATCCAGTCAGGCATGGTCAAATCATTACGGGTATTCATACTTTAAATAGAGTAGAACACTGCAGGCGATTTTAAAGAGGTAAATATTAACGAAGATGTCAGACTTTATAACCCTCATCTCATAACCTTTTCTATTCTTGTTCACACTCAACGTTTTTCACAGCCCGGATTGGGCTCCTCAATTACCTGAGAACAAACAAAACTCAAACCTAATTGACTTTTTTTTCTATGTCTTTCTCATCGTTGCTTGCGAAGTAGGAACATCAACCACATCATCACCACCAACATCATAAACGTCATGGTCATCATCATGTTTTTCATTTCTATATACTTCTATTGTTTTTTTTCTTCATAGGTAACACGAATATCTGATTATGGGAAATACCTCAGAAGCTTGCTGGAAGAAATGGACCCTGGACACCCAGATTTTGAGAATCTTTCAAGGGCTGTGACGAAAGTGAACTCTGTGAGTAGATTATTCATCCGTTTTTATGTATATCTGTCTGTCTTTCTATCCGTCCGTCTGTCTGTTTGATTGGAGCATATATTCTAAGATGTGTTGTGGAATACAGCATTAGTTCCGTATTGTTATTTGACCAGCGGTATACAGAGGGATGATGTCTTCAGAAGCACGTCTGCCGCTTTTACTCAAATAGCAAATTTGGTACCCATTTCCTTAGGATGGGCCGACCTAAGATCTATTGGTTATTTTAAAATACATTTATTTACAGTTAAATTGGTAATTGAACCTTGTATATACAAATACTTACTTCGCTGACATTCTGGGAGTCTGTCGGTCAGAATCGCCCTATGTGGTGCAACAAATACTTACTTCGCTGACATTCTGGGAGTCTGTCGGTCAGAATCGTCCTGTGTGGCGCAGCAAATACTTACTTCGCTGAGAAGCATCAAATCGGGGTCAAAAGGCATGAGCCCATGGACCACTGGATCAGCAACCAGAAGCATCAAATTGTAGAGGCACAGAAAAACGTGCTGCCCGAAAAGACAGAACAACAAACACACAGACGTTCAATTCAGATCACATGTGTCCCAAATGTGGCAGGGTACCGTATGCCTCAATTTGACTTGTCAGTCATCTCTGCAAACACTAGAAGTGCAATAACACAAGTATGAGCCATCTCTGCAAACACTAGAAGTGCAATAACACAAGTATGAGCCATCTCTGCAAACACGAGAAGTGCAATAACACAAGTATGAGCCATCGCTGCAAACACGAGAAGTGCAATAACACAAGTATGAGCCATCTCTGCAAACACGAGAAGTGCAATAACACAAGTATGAGCCATCGCTGCAAACACGAGAAGTGCAATAACACAAGTATGAGCCATCTCTGCAAACACGAGAAGTGCAATAACACAAGTATGAGCCATCTCTGCAAACACGAGAAGTGCAATAACACAAGTATGAGCCATCGCTGCAAACACGAGAAGTGCAATAACACAAGTATGAGCCATCTCTGCAAACACGAGAAGTGCAATAACACAAGTATGAGCCATCTCTGCAAACACGAGAAGTGCAATAACACAAGTATGAGCCATCTCTGCAGACACGAGAAGTGCAATAACACAAGTATGAGCCATCTCTGCAAACACGAGAAGTGCAATAACACAAGTATGAGCCATCTCTGCAAACACGAGAAGTGCAATAACATAAGTATGAAACTGCTGTTATCATCATGTATACTTGTGTGTTGAGATATTTAGGTAGAAATATATTTGTGTGATTGCTTGTGAGTGCGTGCGGATGAGTAAAAATTATACAATTATTATCTTTATCCACGTTGCAGATGATAACAGATAAGGAAGATGAATTTTGTGGAGGAGAAAGTCGATCAGAAATGGATGTAACCCAGAAACAATCCTCTCAACATAACGACCTTAATCTTGGCGTAACCAGTGACAATAGCAACGACAACAAAACTGATGTCGCCGTCCTCAACAACAACAATGAACACGGAGAGAAGTTCACGGTATGTTCATTTAGTACATGTAGCTTTTCTCCGCTTCGGAGAAATTCATTTAGTACATACCTCTTTGTTCTCTGCTTCAGCATACATTTCTTAAGATATTGTGTGTCTTCCCCAATAACATATGAATGTTTATTATTAAATAACCTTCACTCGTGTGTTCCACCATATATATTTATATATGATTGGCTATTAAGGATTAAATTGCCAGGATGTCAACGGTAATCAAACAATATGAACAATTCAAGAAAGGTAGAGGGGGTTGCAGTAACCAGTGTAATGCGGCCTTTAGACTAGTAGGGTTCGTTGAGTCCTCATACATTCAAGTTCAGCTATGATGAGAATGCCCTCAAGACAGAAAAAATATATATTGAACAAGCACACGTTTTATTCTTCCACTGATTTCCAATGACATTACACTAGCATTGGAAGATATGACATCTATATTCCGTTCCTTGGGACCAGGCTGAACATCCGAGTCGTTAATATCACAGACAGTAGTTAAGAAGCCTTGTAGGTCCCATGATACAACAAAATTCTCCCCAGAATTCTGCGGCCTGTCCCATGATGCATCAAAGTTCTCCGTAGAATTCCGCGGCCTGTCCCATGATGCACCAAAGTTCTCCGTAGAATTCCGCGGCATACCAAATATAAAAGTATACAGTATTGAATACACATCCTGCCGAAGACGGATGTGTCGGGCCATTATCGCAAATAAAATGGCGACACAACGCATTTCCATTCTCTGGACTACATCCTGCTGGAAATCTAGAATGGATCATGGTCCTGCTACTAGAGAAATCCAGCAGGAGTTTGAGAATGAACGCTGAAGAAGAAGAAGAATACACATATTTTTCATTCATTTAAAAAAAATTGATAAATATACATACATAACATTCAAATAGTAGTCATATGTTTCGTAAGTTTAAGTTTAGGTGTGTTGAATATGGCTATCGCACACTGGACATACCCATAGGTACTTAGATCTACTTTTCAGTAAATTGAAATATAATCAATTGTGCCGTATTGCGCAGTAATCACTATCGAGCTATGTACCACCGCATTACACTCTCCGGACTACGTCCTGCAACCTCTCAGGAGTTTGAGAAGGAACACAAAGTGCAGAGTTGCGGCATAAGAAGTTCTTGAGCTCGAGGTACTCTTCTATGTTTTATTATTTTACTTTATGACACAAAAGAGGAGCGCGGTAGCCTAGTGGATAGTCAGCTTGCTTGCTATCATCTGGTTACAGCGTGCCAGGTTCGAAACCACGTCTGGACATTTAACAAATCCGGGTTATGATTTCTCACTTGACACGACCACTCCTCCAGTCGACTCAGCTGTAAATGAGTACCTGACGCATGAGTTAGGGAAGGTAAAAAACAGCAAGGAAGGGAACTGGCCACCCCACCTAATAGTTGCTGCGGCTTAGTACATGAAGAGTTATCTTCATCTCCGACGGCAGATGCCATGGGACCTACCTTTACCTTTACGACACAAAAGACTGTCAAAAACCCTACCAGCACAACCTTTTTTTTTAAAATGACTACATACACACATAACGATGACGTGTAGGGGTAACCGATTTATTTAGTCCAATCAGCACAGTGTCATCTAAAGAACCTCTTTTTTTAAAGATTACATACACTCATAACAATGACATGTATGGTAATAGCTTTATTTAGTCTATTGACTCTTACCTTCGCTTGGCCCAATGCTCATATTTTCTCCTGTGGCCCTCCCTGGTTTCATGTTTACAAAGTAGAATCATTGACTTACCTTACACGTCACTAATCTTTACAGGTATATATGTCCTTATTTATCGTTATATATCCCATTGTTCATCGTTATATATCTCCTTGTTCATAGTTATATTTTTCCTTGTTTAGTTATATTTCTCCTTGTTCATAGTTATATTTTTCCTTGTTTAGTTATATATCTCCTTGTTCATAGTTATATTTTTCCTTGTTTAGTTATATTTCTCCTTGTTCATAGTTATATTTCTCCTTGTTCATAGTTATATTTCTCCTTGTTCATAGTTATATTTCTCCTTGTTCATAGTTATATTTCTCCTTGTTCATAGTTATATTTCTCCTTGTTCATAGTTATATTTCTCCTTGTTCATAGTTATATTTCTCCTTGTTTCTATAGCTTATTCATCGTTATACATCTCCTTGTTTATTGGTGTAAATCTCCTTGTTTGTCATCATCATGTGTCATGCCGGCTGGCGTAGGCGATCATGGCTCTCCACGGCTCTCTGTCTCCAGCATCATGTATCAAGATCGTTGTTCGTTCCCTGCCGTGCCAGGTTGTCAAACTATCTAATATTTTCTCACGTTGTTGCCATCTGTCTTTGTTGCCTTAAAATTTGTCTGTTGTGACTTATGTTCTCCAAACCTCCCGGTCTCGTGAAGTGGCCAGAAAATGAAGATATATATATATATATATATATAAACGATATAACTCAGTTCCCAGACCATGCGCATTTGCGGACAATTCCCAGACTGTTAAGCTCGTGCTCGCAACGATAACACACGTGCATTTTATACGTATTCACGCCAGTAAGCATGCCACTGACGCGCTTCGGAAACCCGTATACAACCATTTTCAAAGTCGGGTATTACTTTATTCTTATACTCTTTTCTCGTTTATATTCTTTAACCTTCTTCCTTCCTTGCGCTTTTACGACAACTTTCACTTTCTCTCTCTATCTCTCTCTCTCTATCTCTCTCCCTTTATCCCCGTCACTTCCTCCATAATTCTCTCATTTATTTCTTTCTTCCTCTTTAATTTCCTCTATTTTACTTTCTTACTTTCACTTCTTCGCCTCACTTTAATTTTCTCTCTCACTTTGTCCTCCTCATTTTCATTGTATCTCTTTCTCTCTCTCACACTTTCAATGTATGATTTCATTACATCAGTTTTCACTCCCTCCATTTCACTTTCTCTCTTACACTTTTTCTCTGTGTCTTTTTTTTATGTCTCTCTTAATAACTACACGTTCTTTATTTATGACGTTTATCTTCCATACTCACAGAACAAATCTAAACTCCCGGCACTGCGTAGGATGTCTGCACCAAGTGGTCTTCTGTTCAAATCCCTGGCAGGAAACAGATCGAAAAGTACGACCACCATATGGTAAGTCTCTTACTACTGTACTAGCAATACTTGGAACAGTGTTTTGTTTTACTAATCACTGGAAACACATATAATAAGATACATAAATTGACGTTTCGATTAAAAAAAATGCCTTTATCAAGAACAAACACATTCACAGGAAAAAGCGAAGAGTAATAACGTCATTATTAATTATGGCTGAAAAAAATAGTGATATAATCCGAAATAGTAGGAAGAGGTGAAACAACACATACAGAAAATAATCAAATCACACCTAAATATCCATGAAACAAAACAGAGAAATAACGGAATAACATATCATCCATATTACTGGCTGGCGGGCATTGATCCCAAGGAGTTCAATCGAGTCAAATGTATATATATAATATATATGACCTTCACGTCAATTACCCTATGGCCCGTGCCACTGAAGTTGTTTGCAACAGGTTTATCAATCTGGTTTTGTTATGCTATACAGATGTTGACATAATCGGTCTGCGAGCCTCCTTCCAGTCTCAGCTATGTACGTAACAGTACAACAGTACAGATGATGCCATAGATGCTATTATTGGGCACACATGATAAACTCTGTTCAATGGTGAAGATGACTTTGGAGTATGTGGCAGACCGGATATGGGTGACAAATGTATAGCTGTAGGATTTACTGCGCTTGCAGCTCATAGTGCCAAAATAAGAAGGAACATCAGGTTTGAACCTGTACCGGACCAATAAATACCTGAAGATCTCGTCACGTCTGTAAGCAACCAGTCGGAAGTCGCAGAACACATCACGTGTCTTAGAATCCGACTGAAGAAGAGGAAGGTGTCGAAATTGGACATGACGAACAGCAGAGCTGTGTGGGTGGAAGGTAAGAACAAGTTTGATTTTGCCCGCGGAGGAAGAGTTCTGAGTGTTCTTGAAGGTGTTCTGGTGGGAGATGTTGCACACTTGAAACAGGGCAGACCTGAGAATCCTGTCATGTTATAGGCGATTTAGCGAAAGAACACCATCTTAAGGAATTTCTCGAGTAAGTCCTCTTCCCCACTACACGCGCGTCGCAGATGAGGTGCAGATTAGAATACTATGGTCAGTCGGTTTTTAATGTACTGGTTTCCTAAAGCAGGAGAATTGTATGGTGATGGATATATCAAGGAAGTTCACATGGGCAGTAGAGATCTAGGATACCACAAAAATTAAATTGTATGTTGTTTTTTTACGTATGTTGGTAACGGATTTCTTAATTTCATTTAGTCGTTTTTTACGTATGTTGATAACGGATTTCTTCATTTCACTAATTCGTTTTTTACTTATGTTTATAACGGATTTCTTCGTTTCACTAATTCATTTTTTACGTATGTTTATAAGGGATTTCTTCATTTCACTAATTCGTTTTTTACGTATGTTGGTAACGGATTTCTTCATTTCACTAAGTCGTTTTTTGCGTATGTTGATAACGGATTTCTTCATTTCACTAATTCGTTTTTACGTATGTTGATAACGGATTTCTTCATTTCACTAAGTCGTTCTTCGGCGATTATCACTCAGTCAGGTTGGGACTCCAAATTCTGTGATATAGGCTGCTGTCTGATTTAGAGTTACATCTGTGCCATACAGTTTCTTTTCGGCGCTGATTGGGGTGGTCCATGTCTTGTTTCTCAGGTCTGCATGTTGGGGACACTCTTGTAAAATATACTCTGCTGTCATATTCGCAAGGCTGCAATAACAAAGCCCAATTGTACCTATTTTGAATTTGGTGTACAGAAGGAATCTAGCTTACATACAATAACACCAGTAATACCTTTAACTTAACAAGTATCCCATTATTGGTGCCTCTACCAAATTCCTAATGAGCCATGTATCGTTGATTATGACGGAATATCCTGTGCTTGTTTTATAAGTGAAGACGCCAAATCCGTATTTAAAAGAGGTGGGTCGATTGTGAGGGGTTCAATATCCCCTTTTTCGCACAATGAAACATACCATTTGTATACGAAGATAGATGTTTAAACTACTGCCACTCCCCTTTTTTAGCTGTTTTTCCAAAAAGAATAATAATCTAAATTTCCACAAACGCGAGATTTATGAGGGTTTATTTTAAAGTAACCTCCCCCCCCCCCTACCACTTTCTGAAGTCGTTTCAAACTCTGTATATTTTGCCCACACTTTTCCATTAATATCTCCATTACCAGTAGAATAATACTCACGTGTAAAACAGGTAATGAAGTCCTACTGAATGATGACTAAAACACTACACACTATCACTAACGGATGTAAATATGGTACATATAACAAAACAAAACACAGAATATAATCTACAGATGACAATACACAGGACAAAGTCGACGTTTCGGACCAATAGGCCTTTTTCAAGATACGGACATAACATACAAACATTAAAAAACCACAACTAAACATGAATGCGTATCAGAGTGAAAGCCATAATCTGTAGATTATATTCTGTGTTTTGTTTTGTTATATGTAACATATTTACATCCGTTATTGATAGTGTGTAGTGTTTTAGTCATCATTCAGTAGGACGTCATTACCTGTTTTACACGTGAGTATTATTTTCCATTATGTTCTACTAGCAGTACCACCTTCTATTGATTATCATAACCAGTAAGCGGAATTTAGTGCGATTTTGCATTGCAGTTTAAATATTGAACAACATAAGGAGTTTATAAATTTTATTTCACCCGGTATTGCCATTTGCATGTTTCGGCATATTCCTTTGATGTTTGTGAATGTGTGACTACTATGGTGACAGAATAAATTAATAATACAGTAATTTCTCAAATTAAATTATGAGGCTTTTACGTACAGACACAAATCTTCCAATGACCTAGATCTACGCATTTGACTCAAATTTACTTTAAAATCGTGCGCATCTTTCAATTTGAAGCACAAACAGATGTGGCTGTATTACAAATTTCACAACAAATGGTAATGTACTGTAGCTTCATTATGTTTAACACAAACATCTTCAGTGATGTGATTTGAACTTGGCACCTTGTTCGTCCACGATGCACATTCTACCACAAAGCCAGACAACTTGCGTACCGGTGCAATAATATTATTGATATAATGCTTCCATAAATTATTGTAAAATTCAGAAAGTGAACCTAGTAACCGTTATCAGTTTGAAAATATTTCTAGTTGCACTAAGTATTGAACTTGAATAACCCAACTATGAAACCAGTGCACTAACCTCTGAGCTATCGCGGCCCCCAATTACTATAGTACTGTCATAAAAACTGAATTATTTTAAAAAATATATATTTTACGTAAAGCATATTTACATTTTTGAAACACTCAGATTTGACACAAATGATGATAATTTGTGACCGTAGATGAAGAAACGAAGCAGACAATGAATTAACTCGTTTTCCAAGTAAAGCCATAGAATTCATGATGTTTATTGTTCAAATATTAAGGATTGAGTCTATGCAATCTTCGTTCAAGTAAATATTTGACAGGACACCTTCAGAAAGTTTTGAAGTTGATTTTCTTTCTAAGGAAATGATTCTCAAACAGTGGTTAATAGACGCCTCAATCGTTAACAAATTTGTGTCATGTTAAAACAAGTTCCTTATTATTCTTCTTATTATTCTTCTGGTTAGTTCTTATGACATAGTGACAAGTTATACTAAAAAAAGGATGCACTCCAGAGAGCGAAATGCGATGTGTCATAGTTTACAGTTTGGCAGCGATATCTTGGCCATTCAACACAATAAATCCGACTTCAACATGGGTTTTGACATATTAATTAATTTTTTCTAGGGGGTTTAATAGGCACACTATTTAATAAGCACACTAAAACCTCTTTAAAACCTCATTCGTGGCCGATCACGTTGTTAGAAAACCCATAAAACACCGGCTGTTTTCGTTTCAGTGGCGTATTAAATACAGAAGTAGGATCATTTTTAAAATCATAAAACAGCGTTTTGACAGAAAGTCCCTTATCAAGTAAATGATACAATATTCTTTCCCATTTAGTGGCACAGCAGTCCTTAGATGGTCTTCCGTCTTTACAAAAAGGTACCTCATATGGCGAGATATAATCCTTCAACGATACTGGTAGTCCACTTTCGTTATATCAAAGCATTTGACTAACAAAAATAATAGAGACTGTAGCTCAGGTAATCCTGTAATCGCAATCCATGAGAATAGTTTCGAATGTCTATCTGTCTGGACACAAGGAAAACATATACTTGTGAAATGGAAGATAATATTTTTTATTTGTTTTAATTAATGCTTTTTATTTCTAGTTCAGAAACATTTAATTGTAAGTATTATGTAGCTGCCTTAAATGGGTACCGGATTAATCCGGGAAGTAAAGACTGCGAGGGAGAGAAGATGGCTACCGCCCTCATTTGCAGAGCCTGTGAAATGTGAGATCGCTAACATCTCACACCCCTACGGCATTAATAAATGCTATGGGTTACTTTACTTTACTATTATGTAGCTGCTGGCTGCTCTTCGACAGATTTATGCGTTTGTGAAGAGAAACCAGAGATTTCTATGGAAGATAATAAGAGAAGTGAAGATAATGGCATGAAACAAAGTTTAGTGAAACGAGATTATATTAGGGGGTGTAACAATTAGTGTTTATATGACAGTAGAAACGATTGCGAGGTTTAACAAACACATTAGTATAACACATTCGTTTTTTGTGACATCGGAGTGTATTGGGGAGTGTAATAAACACATTAGAGTTTTGTGACACCGGAGTACATTGGGAGGTGTAATAAACACATTAGTGTTTTGTGACACCGGAGTACATTGGGAGGTGTAATAAACACATTAGTGTTTTGTGACACCGGAGTGTATTGGGAGGTGTAATAAACACATTAGAGTTTTGTGACACCGGACGGAGTGCATTGGGAGGTGTAATACACACATTAGAGTTTTGTGACACTTGATTAGATTGGGAAATGTAACAAATACATTAGAGTAGCACATTATTATTTTGTAACACTCTATTAGATTGGGAGGTGTAACAACACATTAGGGTTCTTGATTTGAACGCATACTCACCGATGTAATTGTTTCCCTTGACAGTGTATGTCAGTGTATGTTTATCCTTAATAAATTTTAATATAAATGTATTTATGTTTAGGGTTAGTGACGTAAAACAAGACATCCCCTAAGCCTAACCCTAAAACAATATTTAAACTAACAATTGATAAATATCAGTTGGCAGACATTGCCAAAAGAAATAATCAAATTAGTAAAAACATGGGAAATATAAGGGGAAAAATGAGGGGGGGGGGAGGTTTACGCGTTCCAAACAAAAATGCATATGTGTTTTATGACACTAGATTATACTTAGAACTATAACAAACATAATAGAGTAACACATTAGTATTTTGTAACACTAGATTAGATTGAGAGGTTAACAAAAACATTACAGAACTCTTTGCACTCACTGAGACTATGAACACTTTATTTTCTATGTCAGTGGTTCTCAATATGTTTTCGCCCCTGGCCTCACTTTCGAGACAAATCTTATTTTTCCGTGGGATCCCCTCCCCAAACTATACTGAGGCACATTAAAAACGCACCATTTGTTTAATCTAGAAACAGAGTGCGAAATGTAAATGTAATTGTTTACAATTTTTGGAATCTTTATTAATTTTCCTATGAATCTATGCTAGCCATTAATTCTTGCATTTGATTGTTATGCATACATTGTATACTGTGCAGGCAAGGGGGGAAACTAAAATTGCAACCAATAATAAAATTTATTTCATACGAACCTCAGTATCTGGTATGCCCACCTTGTGCTTGCAAACAAAATTGTCAGCGGTTCCACATGGAAAGCACAAGTAGCTGAAGAAATTCCGAGGAATGAAGTCCCATTCTCTTGAAAGAGCAGCTTCGAGCTCTTGCAAATTTGCTGGAGACTTTGCCTGTAGACTCTTCGTCCAAGATCGTCCCACATATGTTGTATATCGGACATGTCTGGTGATAGGGCAGGCCAATCAATCGTCACAATGTTCTGCTGCTGTAGATATTGATGTATAATGCATGTGGTGTGCGCACGTTATTCCTGCTGGAGAAGCTGCAATTCTGGATCATTTGTGAAAGTGGGAACAACCAATGCCCCCAGAACCTCATCTCTATTTCTCAAAGCATTAACGTTTCTACGGAAGACATGCAGAGCCAAGTGATGGTGAAAACTGAATTCTCCCCAAATGTGAATACTGCCACCTCCAAATCGGTTGTGCTGACGAAAAGCAGCAATCTGCAAAGCTCTCTCTACACCGTCGCCAAATCCGCATACGCACATAAGCAAAAGAAAGGTCGAGTCTGCTCTCGTATGTGAATAGGATAGCATTCCACTGCAGTCTAGTCCATCTAACATGTTGATCTGCCCATTGTAGGCGCTGCTGACGATATCTGTGTGTCAAGTTCGGCCCAACGTAATGTCGTCTTGAAGTAAGGCATGTATCTCTGAGTCGTCACATGACTATTACTCGAGAGATTTGCCCACGTCTGCACACTATTTCTCTTGCTGTTTGACTTGTCGGTAGGGAGCGATTCCTTAGGTCACTCAGCACATGACAATCTTGCCCAGGGGTAGTAACTCGTGTTTGGCCACTTTAAAGTCTATCCCGGGCACTGCCAGTGGGTTCACAATGTTCATTGAAGCGTACAATAGTTCTGTGATTACAATTCATCCTTCTGGCAATTGACCGCGAGCTTATTCCGGTCTCAGATATACCAATGACTCGTAGACGGTCTTTTTCAGATAGTCGTCGCATTTCAAGCACATGTAATGTGTGTTTTGTCTCAACTGTCATTCTATAGCGAGTATACTGCAACAACGCCTACTTATTTTCAGGGGCATAGCTGCTGGGCCATTAATTTTTTTTAGGATAGATTTCAGTACTTAATGCAAATATCCTGATTTCTTAGAGGGCGCTTAAATATTTCCTGATCATAATGATCATGCAAGTATAATATTTTGTGCACACATGTATAATATAATATAATATAATATTTAAAAATCGTTTTTTTCCGACTGGCTATAAATGGATGCGAGACGTGGACTTTACACAAGACAATATCTGAAAGAATAAACTGAAATTAAGTGCTCCATAACGATCCTGCGATTATCATGGACAGAGAAAAAGAACATTGAAATTTTGAAATTACTGAAACTAAATAAAGGGTGGCTTCAACATACCATCATAAGAAGTAAGCTACCGTATTTTGGACACTTAAAACGACATGATGGTATTGAAAGTCTGATTCTGGAGGGCAGAGTGTCAGGGGAGAGAAAAAAAGAAATATCAGGAAGATGATGGACCAACGACATCGATGAATGTAGGCACATGTCTCTGGTCAATGCAGGCCTACTTACCGGGACAGAGAGGTGTTCAGAGTATCCACGACGAAGACAACGTTCTGGAAAGATTGTGTCACTCGATATATATTCTCTCTGGCAGCACGCATTATTTGCGCCTTTGCAGTTTGATATTTACTAGTGATAAGACACTTTTCCTGGTGTTGCTTCACTAAATTGTACGAGATTAAACAACGGGTACCCAGTAAATCACGTACATGTTGAAGCTGAATTTAGCAAATGCTGAAATTCGATATCTTATGTGGAATATCGATTTCACGATGACAGAGAAACAGATATGTAATCTTTCACTACCTTTCGTAGAAAGAAAATGTATAACAAGTCTGATACACATCTCCAACTTATAAGTATCAATAATGTTTTATGACTGATCGATCGATGAATAAATAAGAAACTTGCACCAGACTGTATTAGTTTATTATTGCAGTTATTGCACTTGGAAGAGGGGAAAATACATTCAAAGTGCATCTATAAAATACAATACACCCCACACAAAACTTTCACCAGTTAAAAAAAAACGCGGAACTCTACGCTCACTATCTTAAGAAATTATGTGTATGCCTTTTATAAACTGACTTGTGAAGGTGTTGGTCATCTTTATAGATATTAAATTTCTAGATTTCTACGATCTCAAGATCGTGATATAGATGTTGTCTTATTCGATTATACCACAATTATATATTCCCTTCTATTTGATTTCTAGTACATTCCGTCGCGGTACGCAATTTCTTCCACGTGCGAATTTTGTTGTACCTGGCTGTATTGTACACATCTCGTGCGATAAGGTCATTATCCATCCGTCCTGTGGTAGTTTGCCGGTTTTATATATACTTTCAACTACTTTTTAAAAGCATTATTTTGTTTCCCTTTGTCTGTTATTGTAACATTACGTTTATGGCGAAGGTAGTATATCGAAACGTTAATTGGTATTGTCATACTCTTTTTACTTATTATTTTCATTATTGTTTAATTAATACATTTCTAACAAAATTATGCATATATATATATATATATATATATATATATATATATATATATATATATATATATATATATATATATTTCGAAATACGTCTACTACGGCCCATGTCTGATCATGTCTTTGCTTGAATAAACAGTATATCTTATGATGAGGTCTATTACTTTCAACTACGGATGTTAGTCCTAATAGGTAATATCAGGGCTTGTAAATAAACACAATTTTAGTGGATGTTTGTTGTTTTGGTAAACCCAGTAACCAGTATCTCCCAGTGCCATTATTAGTTGACCTTCTGTAAATATATATATATCTATATATATATATATATATATATATGATCTCTAGAATGCTTTGAATTCTTTGTCGTTTTATCTCCTCATTTCCATCAACGTTTCCCAGGCGTGTATTGACACTTTTTTGGATAGTCTTTAAGGCTTTAATCACCGCTTCAATTTCCAGTCAAGCCTTTCTTACTAAGCGTCTGATTCCATTAGCGTGATCACATAGAATTCTTGCGGTCGTACAAATTCCGATACAGCTAAAATATGACATTCACTGGAATTGAGGACTGTCATTTATTTGAATTCATATTCTGGAAAAATCATTCAGGTAGAGTCATTCCATAAGTATTTAACAGTTCTATATTATATTCTGTTATTTATCATTCTTGAAATTCTTATGGATTTTCTTTTCAACTTTTGTCAATTAGCTTGATGTAGGCCTGAGATTGCTTTACAGCTTGTATATTGTAGCTGCACCAATTTTATATTTATTTCCTTCTCAACTGTTTTCAACTACCATCATCAAATTATTTACTTAAACGTGTCTTCCGTGTCACTGTTTGGCATTGAATTTTACCATGTGGCGTATTGACCACCAATAATCTGTAGGTCATCAGTGGTTCTCAAACTGTTTGGAAAGTGACACTCTTTGGTACAAATTATTTTGCGTATTCCCTGGTGTCTTTAAAAAGTCACTAATTTTATTTGCAGTTTGCCAAGGCTTTTTATTCTTTATGAATAGAAATCTTGTTGTTTATCGTTTAGTTCATGTGGCGCCCCTGGATCTGTCTACACCACACCCTCCCCAATTTCTGAATATTGCTTCATGGTCGTCCCCCCCCCATCACCCTTCGTGCCTCCCCCCCCCTTAGGAGATTCATGACCCACGTTAGGAACCACTAATCTAGATTAAGACCAAGAAATAAATGGGTAACTCAATTATTGTATATGGGTTAACAGATCTGACGGAAGAATGATGAGAGCAGTTGGCCCAGACGTAATGCTGTGTTCCAGGTAGGATGTGATAATTATAGGATACTGTCACGCTGGAATGCCTTCCTTTGGGGGATTAACATGCATCCTTAAGCCGAGACCGAATTATACAAGTCTTCATTCGTTATGTTTTTCATAAATATCGTTAATTTTGTTAATCATTTTTTATATACTTGGAGTTGCATGGGGAAAAAGGTAAGGTCGACCAACAAATACACGAAAATAGGCCTACTAAAAAATCAGTCTTTTATGCCATTTGTAATTTCTGTACACAAGTCCTTTATTGGAGCTCTGTCGTACTTAAACACCCCTATACACAAGCATGTCTTTAAAACACCCCTATACACAAGCATGTCTTTAAAACACCCCTATACACAAGCATGTCTTTGAAACACCCCTATACACAAGCATGTCTTTAAAACATCCCTATACACAAGCATGTCTTTAAAACACCCCTATACACAAGCATGTCTTTGAAACATCGAGGGTCAAAGTAACCCAACAGATGCAGCAGCTGGTTGTGTCAGGACGAAAGGCGCAGATATCACAGCCCTGCTATAAACCATGACACAACGTATGGCGTTCTCTGGACAACATCCTGATAATCTACAGATGTTTGAGAGTGAAAGCTGAAGTAGACAAATGCCGTATCTACGGGTATATATGCGACACTTACATAATAAGTTACGTTTCCTATTGCACAAGAAGGTATAGGATCTATTCTGTGAGACAAAACCGTGACCTTCGGTTGTAGAAAACCTCTGTACATAATTTATTCGGACATCATTCGTCACGTTTTTTTGATTGTTGTATTTTCTGTGATAATTATTTATATACTTGGAGGCGCATGTTAATAATAGCCAAAGCGATTAAGTATATAAATTGTGACCTATGAAAATCACAACAGTAATCGAACATGTAACGAATGAAGTCCTAAGTAATTATGTGCTGAGTTCTTATAAGTACCACGGTCACGGGAGAAACCCTCAAACCATTCCCGATGTTTATAATCCCGAATAATAATAAAAAGTATTCGGATGTTAAGTCGGTTAACTCAATTACTGGTAAGGTCTTCTAAATGTCCGTGTTTTGTTTAATATCCTCTGAATATCCGTGTTTTGTTAAGATACTGAACAATTTTCTTAAGGTGACACCGATAAGTGTCTTTAACAGCGAAAAATCAACTTTGGTTAGTGTTGTGTCCACACTCCTCCTGCGTGAAGAGTTATAAATTGGGATGGGACGTCGTCAGAATGTGTGACCTTCTATGTAGCTGTAGTCTACTTGTAGTTGAACTTAGGAGATATATCTTTTTGTATTATTATGTACAACAAATAGGAACGAAGTTTCGATAAGAATAGTTCCGGATCCTGTTTGTGTAGAAATTATGTCTTAGAAAATATAGATGGAACTGTGATCGAAACGTCAAATTTGTTTTCGTCCATATACGTATTATTATTATTGTTTATAATCTGTTTGTTAATAGAAGTAGGTTTCTGTAACACTATAGTTTACTTATTTACACTATTTGCTATAAATGGGTTGAGCACACTGCCAGGAAGGCAGAAAACTATCTCACGATAGGTAGAAGGACACCTAGATGAATCAGGGTTAACATACGTGTTAATTTTAAGCTTAATTCGAGAAATCTTGTTTTTTCAAAATTTAGTTGGTGTCAGAGTTGACTTGGTTTCTGTCGCTTTTTAGTGGTTTTTAAATAATTAGTTGCTGGGAAGTACATAACCACTGTTTATATAAAGTCAAATTAGATTCATGTACACACAACCATGGCCTGGCTTGTTGGGTGGAGATATTCATGTACACACAACCATGGTCCGGCTTGTTGGGTGGAGATATTCATGTACACACAACCATGGTCCGGCTTGTTGGGTGGAGATATTCATGTACACACAACCATGGCCCGGCTTGTTGGATGGAGAGATTCATGTACACACAACCATGGTCCGGCTTGTTGGGTGGAGATATTCATGTACACACAACCATGGTCCGGCTTGTTGGGTGGAGATATTCATGTACACACAACTATGGCCCGGCTTGTTGGGTGAAGAGATTCATGTACACACAACCATGGTCCGGCTTGTTGGGTGGAGATATTCATGTACACACAACCATGGCCCGACCGACTTGTTGGGTGGAGATATTCATGTACACACAACCATGGCCCGACCGACTTGTTGGGTGGAGATATTCATGTACACACAACTATGGCCCGGCTTGTTGGGTGGAGAGATTCAGAAATCATCTTGGAAGATCAAAGTACCAGGATCAACCCCGGCCGAATGTAATTGTGCATTCCGACCGTTCAGAAAGCGATGACAAACTACTGAACCTAAATCATTGCTGATAAAGCCACTAGTTAACATAAATTCTAAGTTGATCGGTATGTCCTGAAAATGAATTACTTCCAACAATATACAACCATGATTTAGTCACGAGTACTGGGGCTGTGATTTCTATAACCTGCAAAAGACGTCTACTAACACAAGGTGACTACTCATTCAAAAATGCATAACAATATAATGTGGTGAAATGTTCCAGATGAAATAATGACAATATAATATGGTGAAATGTTCCAGATGAAATAATGACAATATAATATGGTGAAATGTTCCAGATGAAATAATGATGAGATTCTTGATTCTTGATTAGAAAACTGGCCTTACAGCACGTGGGGCATTCCCATAAGTGCTCTACCCTCTGTTACAGCAGCCATTCGACTTGATGGTGTTTCGAATGCCGCCGAAACAGACGTCGACATCAGGGCACAACTCTGGCCCTTGCGACAGTTTTATTTGTTGTTCCACCCACCCACGCCGTGCCCATAACTAGTTCAAGCACAACGTCCACATGTCGGAACAACATGGTAACTGTTATCGAAGGTTACGACTACGGGATTGTATAGATAACGTGCCATGAAGCGTCTATAAGAAGATAACCTCAATAAATAATGATGAAAACAATATATTAAAGCCGTAAGCGTGAAGTGAATCTAGAGTGGCCGTAAGCTTGAAGTGAATCTAGAGTGGCTGTAAGCTTGAGGTGGGTCTAGAACAGCTGTAAGCATGAAGTTGGTCTACAGCAGCTGTAAGCATGAAGTTGGTCTACATCAGCAGTAAGCATGAACTGAGTCTACAGCAGCTGTAAGCATGAAGTTGGTCTTCAGCAGCTGTAAGCATGAAGTTGGTCTAGAGCAGCTGTAAGCATGAAGTTGGTCTACAGCAGCTGTAAGCATGAAGTTGGTCTAGAGCAGCTGTAAGCATGAAGTTGGTCTAGAGCAGCTGTAAGCATGAAGTTGGTCTAGAGCAGCTGTAAGCATGAAGTTGGTCTACAGCAGCTGTAAGCATGAAGTTGGTCTAAAGCAGCTGTAAGCATGAACTGAGTCTATAGCAGCTGTAAGCATGAAGTTGGTCTACAGCAGCTGTAAGCATGAAGTTGGTCTAGATCAGCTGTAAGCATGAAGTTGGTCTAGAGCAGCTGTAAGCATGAAGTTGGTCTAAAGCAGCTGTAAGCATGAACTGAGTCTATAGCAGCTGTAAGCATGAAGTTGGTCTTCAGCAGCTGTAAGCATGAAGTTGGTCTAGAGCAGCTGTAAGCATGAAGTTGGTCTACATCAGCAGTAAGCATGAACTGAGTCTACAGCAGCTGTAAGCATGAAGTTGGTCTTCAGCAGCTGTAAGCATGAAGTTGGTCTAGAGCAGCTGTAAGCATGAACTGAGTCTACAGCAGCTGTAAGCATGAAGTTGGTCTAGAGCAGCTGTAAGCATGAAGTTGGTCTAGAGCAGCTGTAAGCATGAAGTTGGTCTAGAGCAGCTGTAAGCATGAAGTTGGTCTAGAGCAGCTGTAAGCATGAAGTTGGTCTACATCAGCTGTAAGCATGAAGTTGGTCTAAAGCAGCTGTAAGCATGAACTGAGTCTATAGCAGCTGTAAGCATGAAGTTGGTCTAGAGCAGCTGTAAGCATGAAGTTGGTCTAGAGCAGCTGTAAGCATGAAGTTGGTCTAAAGCAGCTGTAAGCATGAACTGAGTCTATAGCAGCTGTAAGCATGAAGTTGGTCTTCAGCAGCTGTAAGCATGAAGTTGGTCTTCAGCAGCTGTAAGCATGAAGTTGGTCTAGAGCAGCTGTAAGCATGAAGTTGGTCTTCAGCAGCTGTAAGCATGAAGTTGGTCTACAGCAGCTGTAAGCATGAAGTTGGTCTACAGCAGCTGTAAGCATGAAGTTGGTCTAGAGCAGCTGTAAGCATGAAGTTGGTCTTCAGCAGCTGTAAGCATGAAGTTGGTCTACAGCAGCTGTAAGCATGAAGTTGGTCTACAGCAGCTGTAAGCATGAAGTTGGTCTAGAGCAGCTGTAAGCATGAAGTTGGTCTAAAGCAGCTGTAAGCATGAACTGAGTCTACAGCAGCTGTAAGCATGAAGTTGGTCTAGAGCAGCTGTAAGCATGAAGTTGGTCTACAGCAGCTGTTAGCATGAAGTTGGTCATGTACAGACTCGCAAAATGCAAAGGCGGCTGGCGTGATGCTACCAGGTCCTTAATTTCTAATTCATTCAATTTCAGTTTCCACAACGAACGGTCGCGCGATAATATTCTTTAGAACTTCAGAATATTCCCATTAATCATATTTAATTTATCATCAATAGTTAGATTTGATTAACAAAAGTTTGTCTGCTGTCACATTTGACTAACACAAATGTGTCTGCTGTCACATTTGACTAACACAAATTTGTCTGCTGTCACATCTGACTAACACAAGTTTGTCTGCTGTCACATCTGACTAACACAAATTTGTCTGCTGTCACATTTGACTAACACAAATTTGTCTACTGTCACATTTGACTAACACAAGTTTGTCTGCTGTCACATTTGACTAACACAAATTTGTCTGCTGTCACATTTGACTAACACAAATTTGTCTACTGTCATATTAACAGAAATACCAAGATATCCGGAACAGTAGATGCGTGTAAACTAGGGCACAACACACGCGCTGTTGGTGGTGAAGATGTGGTATGTTGTTGATAGGACACAGTAAATAACTGCTTATATACTGAGCTAATCCACCTTTAAGGAATGTCTGACTTCTGATTATTTCGTTTAATTACAGGACTAATAATAATATTGTTAGGAAAGATTACGATCTCTTGGCTCAATTCAAGATGGCTGACGGAGACTCCAGTAGGACATTTGTGATGGAGGGATCTGTACAGTTTGCTACGGTAAGCATGATCCTTGTTAATCTGTTCTTTTTTTTTTTTTTTTTGTTCCTGTCCGTAACTGATCATTCTGTGTGCTATTTATTTAGAAAGTTGTATATTATTTCATCGACATCCGTGTGTTTGTTGTGTCAGAAAAGGAAACAAAGAATGATAACATTTGATATCTCTCATGCGACTTAGACAATTTAGTATCAGGTTGATTCACCTTCATATGTTTTCCCCAGTGATAAAACTTGCTGATAACTCTGTGTATCTGGTTGATTCACCTTCATATGATCTCCCCAGTGATAAAACTTGCTGATAACTCTATCAGATTGATTCACCTTCATGTGATCTCCCCAGTGATAAAACTTGCTGATAACTCTATCTGGTTGATTCACCTTCATATGTTTTCTCCAGTGATAAAACTTGCTGAAAACTATTATCTTGAATGCTGGGAGGAAAGTAGCTCTTATATTTGATTCATGCTTCCAGATTGCAAGAAAGTCACTGGAAAATTATCTCCAGAGTAGAAGACTGTCCATCTTTTGATACTGCATCATTTTGCTATATTGATTGAAATGTTCTCATCCAAACGAAACAGACGAGCACCTCTTTATTGACTGTCTTCCCTCTCAACTGCCAGGAAACACATTTTTACATACGTCTTTAACAGTCACTAACTCAGTGCATGGATCGCTAAATCAGCGTCAGAAGACCTGCACATTTTTTTACATTGGCATTGAGCTGCCAATAAGAGCAGTAGCAGTTGGATATTGACGACACAACGAATGTCACATACTGCACACGGCTTGCGTGATGGTGATCCATGCCTGATCATAGACGGTGTGATGAAGTGTGTATATGTGCAATCAGTTACTTAGAATTGCCTAATGTGGACCAGCAACAACTGTAAAGTTTCTCGCATATCTCCGAAACATCGCATTTCAGAGGTCCAGATAATATTTGTTGTCCGAAAGGACAGAAAAACAAATAGATGTGCAATTTTAACCTATAAATGTCCAGAAACGGATATGAGATTCTATGAGAGAGTTTGACTCTTTTAGTGATCTCTCCACACACACCAGAGAGATAAAACAACACCAGTATAAAACTAATTTTTACCATTACCTAGGATGGGAATGTTATTATTATTGTTATCTGTTATTATTATTATTACTGCATTATTATTGTTGTTGTTATTATTCTTATTTATTATTATTGTTATTATTTGTTATTATTATTATTATTGTTGTTATTATGTGATTTTTTGTTTATTATTTTTGTTATTATTGTTATTATTTGTTAGTTTTATTATTGTTGTTGTTGTTTTTGTTATTATTTGTTATTATTATTATTGTAATTATTTGTTATTATTATTATTATTATTTATTATTATCATTATTGTTATTATTATTGTTGTTGCTGTTGTTATTATTATTTTTGTTATTTTTATTGTTGTTATTATTGTTATTATTTATTATTATTATTGTTTTTGTTGTTATTATTATTATTTGTTATTATTATTATTGTTTTTGTTATTATTTGTTATTATTATTATTTGTTATTATTATTATTATTGTTATTGTTATTATTGTTGTTGTTGTTATTAGTTATTATATTATTTTTGTTTTATTGTTATTATTTGTTATTATTATTTTTGTGTGTGTTATCGTTATTATTTGTTATTATTATTGTTGTTATTATTATTGTTATTATTATTATTATTTTGTTTTTAATATTATTATCATTATTAGTATGCAGTAATTATAGTATGCAGACATCCGTATTTTATTCTCCAGGGAATGCAAATTCAAGATCGATACCTTTTTCTCTTCAATGATCTTCTATTGGTAACAAAACAGAAGTAAGTACTATCCGATGTATTTAGTTTTCTTCTCTGCTCGTCGTGTTTTCTAATGAATAGATATCACAAATTAATGCCGAGAAATAACTAGGATAGAGGGGTGCAAAGGGAACGCATTGCTCTAGGCGGACCCAGGGTTAGCAGATAACCAAGATCCCAAATGTACCTCCACGCGGTGCACCCTGGAAACATAAATACAGCAGCTCGTGCTGATTCTGGCCAAATCATTTGGGGATCGTGTCCGAGAATGTGGAGGTAGCAGATGGAAAGAGATTTGACTGCACAAGAGACAGAAAATATCTCCGACACCACCAGCAGCACCACATATAGCGACACTGTGGACATACAGTGAAGCTAGTCAGTCCAGTCCGAACATTGGAGAGGCGGCCAATGTAAAATGCACGTAAAGGTAGATGCATGGCGAGAGACAAATATATTTCATACCGAGTACAATGAAACAATGAAAGGGCAGAACAGCGCTAGAGGGCAGCGCGAACTGCAAATAGAAAATTAAAAGTTCCTTGGAAAGGGAACTACAAGCTCCGTCAGCTCGAGACGAGCTTCTAGTTACCTGTATTCCTTACAGGCAGAGATCCAGACCCATTCATTGGCGTTTAGTAAAGCAAGAAGACCTAATCCAACTCTAATGTCGAGCCTTCCTAAACCGGAAATATGCTCGCGAAGAGAAAGGGTTCCGTACTCGATGCGCTCAGGCACAAAAGGGACAACGATTTAGCCCTGGCCCAACTCTACTGTCAGGTTTTCCTACACCGGAAATACACTTGAAGAGAGAAAGGGTTCAGTACCTGATGGGCTCAGGCGCTATTGGGACAAGGACGCTCAGCTCGAGAACGCCTTCCTCTCAAACGCATGGTGTGAGACTCGGACAAGGGGTACACGATGTCGGTGAATGACACCTCGGCTAAGAGGGCGAAAGAGCCAGGGTCCAACTCCTCTGTTGAGTTCTTCCCCTTAAGGAACCAGGCTCACGGATGAGAAACGGTTCAGTACCCAATGGGTACAGGCACAGCACGTCCAATTACACAAGGCAAGTTCATAGACAGTGGAACACCTCGTTCGAGTCAGACGAGAGCAAAATATCGTCTGGGCGAAGAGTCTCCACTACGCGTGCCTGGAGACAAATATAGAGGCTGTCACAGGCTAAGGGTAGCCCACCCGAATTGTCAAGGCATGCCGAAATCGGATGTGCTAGGCCTACAAGGCGCATAACGGTGGCACAACGTAATCACGCTCCCGGTGCAAATCGCACGGATATCCGTGATGGTTACAATGGAGCGAACGAAAAACAAACAAAACAACTAGGATAGATATAATACAAGCCACATCACAATTAGCCGTATATTAACGTCGGTCTATGTTATAATTTACTAGACAATTCTCCGTTAGATATTCTGTGTATTATTCAAACGTATAAGTAAATTGACACTTTAAACAGAATATGGAAATTTTAATAGTCAATACTAGCAAAAGACAATTTGAAGGTTTCAGAAAGGTCTCTGCCTGATGAACCACATAACACTGACTCTCAGAAAACCTACCAACATAATCAAAACAAATAACACTGACTCTCAGAAAATCTACCAACAGAATCCAAACAAATAACACTGACTCTCAGAAAACCTACCAGGAGAATAAAAACACGTGTTTACGTCATGTTTTCCATGAATTCCGTGTGTTGTGTTGGTCGGCTTTGGCAGTCGAGACAAACTATATACAGTAACCAACAATAATCACGACAGTGATCAAAATAATCGCGAATGAAGGCCTGTTTTGATTCCGCTCATAGGTCATCTATTGACAAGATTCACACACATAACACGCAACGGCAACCCCCTAATAGTTTACATATACATAAAGGGTGGATTTCCTCATGTGGAAAACCCACAGGGTTTTATCTTCATAGTTATGTTTTGACAACCCCCCCCCCCCCCTCCCTCCTTTATGAGTAGGAGATTTCTTCTTAAGGTATCATACACTTTCTCTGAGTAAAATTTTTCTAGATAAAGCTCTTACCTAAGAAGGGCTTTGCACGAAAGAGTTTTACCTAGAAGAGCTTTACACGGAAAACTCGTCTGTGTGATGCTCTTCTGTGTAAAACTTCAATGTAACGCTCTTTTGTGTAAATTTCATCTGGACAAAACTCTTCTTTGGAAAACGTTTTTGAGTAAAGTACTGATGTGTAAACTTTTCTAGGCAAAACTAGTCTCTGTGAAGACCTAAATAAAAATCTGGCAAGAAACCGTCCTTGTACAGAACGATAAAAGAGCTATATTGATAATAAATTATGGGATTGAAACAAACAAGTAAATCCAAATACTACTCCCGAAAATCCAGAAGAGCCATTGTCCTGCTACAAGATATGCGCCGCAACCGTCTCCAGTAAGACCTGTTATCCGGAATTGTTACGTGACCGGACGGGAGCCTTTGTTGGGTTTCGGTTTATCACTATTTATATACTTGGAGTCACCTTGGATATTTGTGACATGTCATTCTAAATATAATGTCTTCATAAGATAACTAGCACCAATTTGAGTGAATTCAAATCGAATGATAAAATCAGAAAAGAGACACATCAAAATTTCATCACAGATGTTATCAGAAAACGCCGTTGGTCCTACATCGGGCATGTCCTACGCGCAGACATCAACAGAATACACCACCAATCTCTTGAATGGATACCTACAGGCAAAAGAGGCAGGAGTAGTCTAAAAGAAACACTCAGAAGAACAATACTTAGAGAAAGTAAAACAGTAATATTCATACTATTCAAGAACAGCACAGATTAGCTTTGAACGGACAGATTTGGAGAGATGTGACCTCTGCCCTATGCTCTAACCTCAGCGCAAAAGGAAAATGAATGAATGAATTCCAAGTATGTAAATAGTGTCCAATCGAAATCCCAATAATAATTAAAAACGTAACGAATGGGGTCATAATTAATTCAGTTGAGGGGTCTTTATTGGAAACTTATATTGATGCGCAGTTGCAGTTGTAAAACGAACCCTCTTTTTTTTTTAAACGCAATTATTATTGTTTTAGTGTAATACAGGCATGACAACATATAACTTGTGTATGTGTTTTGCACTCAATCAATTTCAGGGTGTGGTTTGAGTGAGTGTGTTTAGAATATCTAGTACAGTTGACATTTTTAGGGTGTCATCCATGTGTTGCTGGTGCCCTATAGGGAGGAAATAATAGTGACAATCTTACCTGCCAGGCATGTCGTAAGTGGCGACTAAGAAGATTTTAGGGGTGGAGTTGGCTAATCTATCCCAAAGAGGGTCAACTGACCCAGAAACCATGCTGAAGTCGGATGTGTCAGAAATGCGCTTACATTTTAGCCATCGTAATCATGATACAACACCTTACGTTATCTGGACTATATCCTGATAATCTGCAGGAGTTTGAGAACGAACGCTGAAGAATAAAAGTGTTACAATTCGGAGTCTTGTGTGTAGCCTGTTTTATTACTGGCACTATCTATTTGGAGTCTTTTATGTAACCTTATGTGTATCACTAATACTATACTTGGAGTCTTTTATGTAACCTTATGTGTATCACTAATACTATACTTGGAGTCTTTTATGTAACCTTATGTGTATCACTAATACTATACTTGGAGTCTTCTATGTAACTTGTTGTTTTATCACTGACATTATACTTGGAGTCTTGTTGTAACTTGTTGTTTTATCACTGACACTATACTTGGAGTCTTCTATGTAACTTGTTGTTTTATCACTGACAATATATTTGGTGTCTTGTTATCAATGATAATATATTTTGCAGGTCAAATACGGTGTTCAAATTGAAGAACAAGGTAGTATTATGTGACATGTGGATGGCGTCGTGCATAGAAGAAGTCGCTGAGACCACAAGACCATCAGACAGGTCCTTTGTTATTGGATGGCCCACAGTGAATGTTGTAGCTACTTTTCCACGCACAGACATCATGGATTACTGGCTTACCAAACTAAAAGAGTAAGTTTCATTATGCTGAAATGTGTATTAAATACGTGTCACCTTCGTTTGTCGTACAAGGTAATGTAGGCGCTCATGGGTATCCAGAGCATTCTATCTGTAGGTACTGTGTATAAGTTCCACTGACGACTTTCTATTAAGTCATGGTTTAAAACCCGTTGTCGTCCTGTTTCCATCAGTGTTGCTTATTCATACACTGTACTCCAAACCTGCTGTTCTCGTGATGTCGCCAATAATTGTGAACTGTTTTTTTTTTTCTTTTGGTGTAAATCTCTCTCAGTATCTATCTCTTCATTAGTTTTTCTCTTGGTGTAAATCTCTCTCAGTATATCTTCATTAGTTTTTTCTTGCAGTCCATGGGATTCTTGCATTCTTATAAAGAATCATCATTCTGTTTCCCATATTTTCCTCTTTGTGTGTTTATTTATTATCCATGATTCGCTTCCATATCATAGACGTCACTCTATATTCGTTTCCTTACTTCTACTAATAAGAGCAATGAATACTTTAAAAGATGTTGGTACATATTCCTAAATAACATCAGACTTTAGAACAAATGGTGCGCACGGGTTTCTGTAGTATAGACTTAGAAGTTGTTGACAAAGCACGGATGACGTAATATTTTTCCGTGATATTTTTTCATGTGCTTTTTTTGTACAGAGCCCAAATTGTAGAACGCAACTTATTCAAGGAACACCGGATTCATTCATATCAAGGATTTCAGTTAAATAAATAGGGAACAAATTTCTACCAGGACTGACAGAAAATAATAATTTTAAAAGAATTGCTATATTGTATTTTCTGGTTAGGGAGTTACAGGGAGTATTCGAGTGGCCTGTGTGATAAAGGCCCCATCCCCTTGCTGTCGTTACGTCATGCTAAAAGTGAGTTTTGTAATATACACTCCAACAAAAAAAGCCCAGTCCTTACCGGGGATTTTAAAAAAACCAAAACCTTTACATAACGTTAACTCGCTGCCACCCTGTGAGCCTCTGGTTCTGTGCAAGGTACCCAGCCTCTTCCAATCTCATGTTCAGATCTTCAATATTCTGTACCCATCATAATCTTGGTCTGCCTCTTGTTCTCTTTTCTGGAACCTCTCCCTCCATGATAAATCTTTCTAAACCATTGTGTCTTTTTATATGTCCAAAATATTTTTGGGGTTTTGTGATTATTTTGAAGAACCAGTCTGCTTCTATGTTCAGGTCTCTGCGAACCTCTGCGTTGGTTCGTCTTTCTGTCCAAGATATTCTTAGTTCGTCTTTCTGTCCAATATATTCTTATGACCTTTCTATAATATTTCATTTCGAATGTGGAAATTTTATTTTCAGTTAAGGATGTCATTGCCCACTTCTCACAACGATATGTTACCACTGAAAAAAAAGCTGCTTCTTTATAGTTATAACTGTGTTTTCTGTTTTCCCCTTTGCCATAGAATTTTCATCTGTGTCGTTTTATGATGCGAAATTGCTATTCTCTTTCTGATCTCTGCTGGGCAGACTGGTTGTGTGGGCGAAAATTGAAAATTTTCACAAAATCCAATCACAGAACTGAGTAGCCGGTGCGCTAACAGCGTGATAAGAGACAAAGAAGCATATCCGAATGTATGCCTTGATCAGAAGTCCTACTGCACACAGCTGAGAGTTGGGAGTCTTCAGAAGCCCTACAGCACACAGCTGAGGGGGGGAGGGGGGGGGGGTCTTCAGAAGCCCTACTGCACACAGCTGAGAGTTGAGGGGGGGGGGGGGTATTCAGAAGCCCTACTGCACACAGCTGAGAGTTGGGAGTCTTCAGAAGCCCTACTGCACACAGCTGCGAGTTGGGGGTCTTCAGAAGCCCTACTGCACACAGCTGCGAGTTGGGGGTCTTCAGAAGCCCTACTGCACACAGCTGAGAGTTGGGGGTCTTCAGAAGCCCTACTGCACACAGCTGAGAGTTGGGGGGTCTTCAGAAGCCCTACTGCACACAGCTGCGAATTGGGGGTCTTCAGAAGCCCTACTGCACACAGCTGAGAGTTGGGAGTCTTCAGAAGCCCTACTGCACACAGCTGCGAGTTGGGGGTCTTCAGAAGCCCTACTGCACACAGCTGAGAGTTGGGAGTCTTAAGAAGCCCTACTGCACACAGCTGAGAGTTAGGAGTATGAAATAAAACTGCAGAAAATTATGCGAGAGTGCATGTAATTCCTGGGGATCGAAATTAGCCTATTGCAAAATCAATTGACAAGAATAAATATAAAAGATAATTATCAACAAACAACCGAAGTTTATAATAGAGGGAAAAAAAGATATGGTTCAGAGAAATAAGAAACAAAATATTTACGAAAATATATTGAGCATCAATGTGATACAAGAACAGCTAAGATAATCAGATGTTGGTAGAATGTGACAGTGACAGCTAAAATCATCAGATGTTGGTAGAATGTGACAGTGACAGCTAAGACCATCAGATGTTAGTAGAATGTGACAGTGACAGATAAGACCATCAGATGTTGGTAGAATGTGACAGTGACAGCTAAGACCATCAGATGTTAGTAGAATGTGACAGTGACAGATAAGACCATCAGATGTTGGTAGAATGTGACAGTGACAGCTAAGACCATCAGATGTTGGTAGAATGTGACAGTGACAGCTAAGACCATCAGATGTTGGTAGAATGTGACAGTGACAGCTAAAACCATCAGATGTTGGTAGAATGTGACAGTGACAGCTAAAACCATCAGATGTTGGTAGAATGTGACAGTGACAGCTAAGACCATCGGATGTTGGTAGAATGTGACAGTGACAGCTAAGACCATCAGATGTTGGTAGAATGTGACAGTGACAGCTAAGACCATCAGATGTTGGTAGAATGTGACAGTGACAGCTAAGATAATCAGATGTTGGTAGAATGTGACAGTGACAGCTAAAACCATCAGATGTTGGTAGAATGTGACAGTGACAGCTAAAACCATCAGATGTTGGTAGAATGTGACAGTGACAGCTAAAACCATCAGATGTTGGTAGAATGTGACAGTGACAGCTAAGACCATCGGATGTTGGTAGAATGTGACAGTGACAGCTAAGACCATCAGATGTTGGTAGAATGTGACAGTGACAGCTAAGACCATCAGATGTTGGTAGAATGTGACAGTGACAGCTAAGACCATCAGATGTTGGTAGAATGTGACAGTGACAGCTAAAACCATCAGATGTTGGTAGAATGTGACAGTGACAGCTAAAACCATCAGATGTTGGTAGAATGTGACAGTGACAGCTAAGACCATCGGATGTTGGTAGAATGTGACAGTGACAGCTAAGACCATCAGATGTTGGTAGAATGTGACAGTGACAGCTAAGACCATCAGATGTTGGTAGAATGTGACAGTGACAGCTAAGATAATCAGATGTTGGTAGAATGTGACAGTGACAGCTAAAATCATCAGATGTTGGTAGAATGTGACAGTGACAGCTAAGACCATCAGATGTTGGTAGAATGTGACAGTGACAGCTAAGACCATCAGATGTTGGTAGAATGTGACAGTGACAGCTAAAATCATCAGATGTTGGTAGACTGTGACAAGGGTAAAATTTTGTAGCATATTATAATCAGCAAGTAACAATCAGCATTATTGGCTGTATTGATTTTCTATGCAATTGATTATGTTCAGTAAGGTAGAATTGCTTTCAAAGCTTTCTGAATACGCAATCGCATGTGATGAGGTTCTGAACATATTACCTTTACCTTCCAAGACGTGCACTGTGCTACTTGTCAATTCGTGCACTGTACTACTTGTGAAGACGTGCACTGTACTACTTGTCAAGACGGTGCGCTGTACTACTTGTCAAGGCACAGCAGTAATAGTTTACTCCACAGTGATTTAAATTCACCAGTTGTTTCCCATTATCCGTTTTATCTATTAATTTCTGTATGTGGATTGCTATAGACAGTTGCTAAATGGCGGCTAAGCCGCCATTTATTTTGAAAGTGATATCCTGTTTTAAAAACATATTCTTCTTGTTCTTCTGCATTCGTTCTCAAACTCCTGCAGGTTAGCAGGATGTAGACAGGAGAACGGAATGCGCTGTGTCATCGTTTACAGCATTGCTGCGATATCTGCACCTTTCGGCCCGACACATCCAACTTCATCATGACTTTGGGTCACTGACCCTATATAGGATGGGACAGCCAACTCCATCCCATATCGCCTTTTACGACATGCGTGGAAGGTAAACAGTGTTACTATTCTTTGCTCCCCTTCCGGGCCCCAGCAACACACGGGCGTAAAAACATATATTGTAAAATTACCCAGCATAGAAATAGACAGTAGGACATGTTGATAGAATTCGATAGGACAATATATTCTACAACTCGGAGATCGCTTTGGAATGCAGCTGTGGTGACCTTGCCATTATATTTGGAATGGAGAACGGAGATGGGTTATATCGAATTGTTATTCTGCGATAATAGCACACCCTTCTTCAGAAGTTGCTTGAAATGAAGCAACTATCATCACAATAAATATCAAAACGATACGTGTCTGATAAAGTCAGGATTGACCCGCAGAAATTTGGAATTTATTATCTTGATAGAATTCGATAAGAAAATTAATTCTACAAGTGAGTCAAGGAGTTTAAATCAATTTGAGACAAAAGATATTTTAACGGATAATAATAGCAATGGTATTTCAATGAGGTTCTGGAAATCTATGCCTCAATGGGTACCACCATGTTTGAGAGCTACAATAAAACATCATAATAAAAAAGAATTACCGGAAAAGGAAAACACAACAGCGCCATTAAGTAATAACAACATCCCGCCGGAGGCAATTATGCACCCGTGCCGTTCAGAAAGCAATAGTAAACTACTTAACGTATTTATATTTACTTGAAAATCACTACAACTAATAAAATCTGGGTTTGTGGTAGCTACGTCCTAAAGAGGATATGCTACCATTAATAACAAAAACATTAATCTGAAAAACATTTCTGCCTCAACTGGGGAATGAACCCAGGACCACTCATATGCGAAGCCAGTGTGCAAAGCATGGGGCTGAATAATTGTCTAGAGATGTGCCATGTATTGGGAAAAATATGAACACATGCCAAATCCGGCCCACAAACCATTTTTTTCTGACCCGTCAAGCTAACTTAAAGTACTATCAACGTACTTAAAGGGGGAGCCGCATACCGCAGTGGTTAGCGCACTGGCTTCGCTTATGAGTGGTTCATTCCCCATTTGAGGCGAAAATGCTTTTCATATCGCATCGGCTCTCAGGTCGGCCCAGCCTCAAATGGGTACCGGATTAATTCGTGAAGTAAAGACTGTGAGGGAGAGGAGATGGCTACCGCCCTCATTTGCAGAGCCTCTGAAAAGTGAGATCGCTAACATCTCATACCCCTACGGCATTAATAAATGCCTTGGGTTACTTTACTGTACTCACTATAGGCACTGCCACCCCTCCTCCCTCTTCCCCCCCCATCTCAGAATACAGCTATTTGTAACTACAAGGTACTAAAAACACGTACTGGGCCCATGCGAGACCAAATATATTTAATCCAGTCCTTCGACCCAAATAGATAGTCCTACCCCGACTTATACACTAGGCCGACCTATACACTAGATATTCCGAATACACAATGTCTGAGCATGCTAGCTATTCTGATAAGGAAATATTATTGGTGCTTGTACACAGTTCAAATTTTAGTCTCATTTATTTTCGTTCAGCGTTACTATTTTAGGAAGGTGTACGCGTGACCTTAGACGTTACAAGACCTGCTGGTTCATTGGTAATCATCCTTATATAGTGACGCATTTTTCCCCCATGATTTTATCAACTGTCGACACAAAGTATGCACAAAGTGAGGAATGAAAACCACAGGAAATATCAGAGTGTCATTTTAGAAGGATGATACCCAATGCATCATCAGAGCTTATATTTGTTGATGATCACATCCTGTAACAGATGTATGTCCAGTGATAATTATATTGTTTGGAGCGCTCGTTATTAAATATGCTTTTAAATAAAAGAATTTAATATCCTATATTTCACATTACCGGAGCCCACAATCAAACAATAGTAACATTGCCACTTGTCATGCATGGTGTAGGAAGGGACTTAGGAGGGAAAGTTTGGGGTTGGCTGCCATACCCTATGTTATCTGATGTGACTAAGACTGCCAAAGGCCCATTTCCGGACTGGAAGGAGAAAATCAACCATATGACAGCAGATGTTGCACGAAAGTTTCCACAAAGTGTCTGGCGGAGTAGAATACTAATTATTGGCAATGCAACTTGGAGACAGATTGAGTCACACAGTCAGCTGGTACTAACTCTTGGCACTACACCTTGGAGACTCATTGAGTCACACAGTCATCTGGGACTAATTATTGGCACTGCACCTTGCAGACAGATTGAGTCACACAGTCATCTGGGACTAACTCTTGGCACTACACCTTGGAGACACATTGAGTCACACAGTCATCTGGGACTAATTATTGGCACTGCACCTTGCAGACAGATTGAGTCACACAGTCAGCTGGTACTAACTCTTGGCACTACACCTTGGAGACACATTGAGTCACACAGTCATCTGGGACTAATTATTGGCACTGCACCTTGCAGACAGATTGAGTCACACAGTCAGCTGGTACTAACTCTTGGCACTACACCTTGGAGACACATTGAGTCACACAGTCATCTGGGACTAATTATTGGCACTGCACCTTGCAGACAGATTAAGTCACACAGTCAGCTGGTACTAACTCTTGGCACTACACCTTGGAGACACATTGAGTCACACAGTCATCTGGGACTAATTATTGGCACTGCACCTTGCAGACAGATTGAGTCACACAGTCAGCTGGTACTAACTCTTGGCACTACACCTTGGAGACACATTGAGTCACACAGTCATCTGGGACTAATTATTGGCTCTGCACCTTGCAGACAGATTGAGTCACACAGTCAGCTGGTACTAACTCTTGGCACTACACCTTGGAGACACATTGAGTCACACAGTCATCTGGGACTAATTATTGGCACTGCACCTTGCAGACAGATTGAGTCACATAGTCAGCTGGTACTAACTCTTGGCACTACACCTTGGAGACACATTGAGTCACACAGTCATCTGGGACTAATTATTGGCACTGCACCTTGCAGACAGATTGAGTCACACAGTCATCTGGGACTTGTAAAAGCACTGTAAAATCTTCCTATCAAAAATAATTCCATAAAAACAGCAATCTGGAGCTAAAAGTAAAAACTCCACCAATCTGGAGCTAAAAGTAAAAACTCCACCAATCTGGAGCTAAAAGTAAAAACTCCACCAATCTGGAGCTAAACGTCAATCTCCATCATTATAACCGTAAACTTAAACTAAAAGTCAAACTCTACTGCCTGGTACAGGGAACAAGAGTAACATACACCTACTCTCTTGGTGTTCCATCATTATCATCTTCTATATTATCTGCGTTATTTTTTTCCAGATACATTCGGTTGGAGAAGTTGAAAGATAAGGATAAACAATTACAGTTGAAGATCTCCCCCAGAGACATTGAATGTGTAAGTGAAATATGGTGTGTGTGTGGGGGGGGGCATCAGGTATGTGTGTAGGCAACAGGGCCGTAGATATGTATTTATTGAGCGGTGGGCGGTATACCTAAAATAAATGCCATAATTCGCCTATATTCCAATCTTTCTATCTTCCTATATTTCTATATTCCTATCTTTCTATATTTCCATCGTTCTATCTTCTTATCGTTCTATCTTCCACTTTCCTATCCTTCTGTCTTTCTATATTCGTGTTTACCTATCCTCATATCTTCCTATCTTCGTTTCTTCCTATCCTTCTACATTCTTATCTTCGTATCTTCCTATCCTCCTATCTTCCTATCCTCCTATCTTCCTATCCTCCTATCTTCCTATCCTCCTATCTTCCTATCCTCCTATCTTCCTATCCTTCTACCTTCTTATCTTCGTGCCTTCCTATCTTTGTGCCTTCCTAACTTCTTATCTTCGTATGCAGTTTCAGCTTTTTCATGAGAATTGTTATTATTTTTTTGTGATAAATCGTATTGGTAGGGGAAAAGGGCGGGGGGGGGGGGGGTTACAGACTTTTTGATTTTATTGCTAGTACCAATAGTCACAAAATCATGTTCTGATTTCCTATACGGGTGTTGAATAACCCCCATTCCCCCCCCCCCCAATTTTCTTGTCTACAGGGTTAGTATAGATTTTTGTAGTATTTTGTCTACAGACTTGGTAATAGTTTTTTTGTACTATTTTGTCTACGGACTTGGTAATAGTTTTTTGTACTATAACTGGGCACACAACTTTATGGGTTTGACATTGCTGGCTGTTATTGTCCGTAAAGTTCTCCGAAGCTGTGACCAAAATTCACCTTACTAAAAGATCCCATTTCTTCTTACATCAGTATAATGGGAAGAGGTCTTTTGTTTTCCCTAATACCTACTCTACTCTTGTAGTGCCGTTACCCTTTTTTATGATTCCTGTCGGTTACTCATCTTCCTTATAACCTCACTTTCCTTCCAACCTCGCAGTTCTTGCAATCTCACCTACCATCACATCTACTATCAACATATGTTCCCTACTTCTTCTGACGTCTTATCAATATGCCCTATGATTGTATATTTCAGACGTCAAACACATCCTGCCAACTGACCATCAACAATCTCACAGAAGCTAAAGATGTCCTACTGGCTTGCCTTCAACAATTGAATATTTCAGTAAGTCATTTTCAAAATGTATTCCTTCGCTTGCTCTCTCTCTCTCTCTCTCTCTCTCTCTCTCACTTCCTCAACAAAGATATTGAAGAATAATCTCAGTTCAGATAATAAAGGGTTTCATAGGGCTCACCCAAGTCAAACACATGCAAAAATCAAAACACATGCAAAAATCAAACACATGCAAAAATGAAACACATGCAAATATCAAACACATACCAAATCAAATACATGTCAAATCAAATACATCTCAAATCCAAACACATGCCAAATCAAATACATGTCAAATCAAACACATGCAAAAATAAACACATGCCAAATCAAACACATGCAAAAATCAGACATGAAAATATCAAACACATGCAAAAAATCAAACACATGTAAAAATCAAACATTTTCAAAAATCAAATTCATACCAAATCAAACACATGCCAAATCAAACACATGCAAAAATCAAACACATGCAAAAATCAAACGTGATAAGACTACCTATATGGAACAATTTAAACCGTAGTTACAATATACTCACCCTTTCCGGCAGTAATCACGTACGCAACTGTTGTGTACAACTGTTGTGTGGTAAATATGTTATACAGACGTACCAAAGTACCTAGATACAGATGCAAGATATTCAAAGTTGCAGTACCATTTTGTCCCGGTTTCCGTCTTTTGTGTTACTGTGTTGGTCCCGGTTTCAATTATAACAATTATGGTAACTCTATAACTTCATATTTTGCATGATTAGATTATTTCATAACTACGTTAAAGATTTATGATTAATTATTATCTAGACTGAACGTAGCCCATTGAATACACAAGAGACTTATTATTTTCCTTTTTACAACAGCCATCCTTTATACCGGTGCTTATTTTCAACTGAGTACTATTTCACATTTTTTCTAGTAGTTACTACGGCACATGATAATGATAGGAACCTCGAGTAAGTTTGACTCGTGTCCCGCTATACCAGACAGTTTTACGTTCTTATCTAGATTAGTATTTCTCGCGGAGTTTTTTCTGTAGGGTTTTCCAGCGCTTTTGCAAGTCCCAAATCAACAATTATCAAACACATGCAAAAATCAAACACATGCAAAAATCAAACACCCAAATTAACAATTTACACATTATGATACCTTATATGGAACATAACGAACAGCTCACAAACACATGCATGACACAATTGGGTCAAAGGGCATGAACCTATGCACCGCTGGATCAGCAACCAACCAACTCATTATGTTGGTAGGGTTCAAACCCACGAACTGGAGTCTTTGCTCTCGAAGGCATTGTGCGATGACCTTTTTGCGATCTGGAGAGACACGATTCTGGCACAAATTTTACTCCCGTCCAGCTACCCATTCAAATATTTTTAATCAAGTTTCAATATAGCCTAATAATGATATGGTATAGCAGACTGTAACCACCTTAATCGTCTCATACAACATGCATGGCAGGTGAGCAAATGTTACTACTAGTTGCTCCCCTGTCTTACATGTCAACACACGTACACTGTACAATATATGATTTAATAGTGTATGTAGATGTTTATACAAATAAAGACCCTTTTAGTCACTACATTGGTAATGCCAAAGCTCGGTAAGAACAACAGATGGAATGACTGAACCTTTCAAAACAAGATCTGATGTAAGACAAGACTACCGGTACGTGCTTTCATCTCTACATTTCAACATATACATGGGCAGAATCATAAAGAAGTTCACATCAACAAAAGAAAAACATTGCAAATAAACCTGATGAGGAACTTAATAATAAAATCAATGAACTACTATCTGCCGACGATCTAGGTCTAATATACAAAGATAATGACAATTTGCAAATTTACATCAATACAATGCTATTAGCATGTCAGATGTAAAACATGAAAAATTAACGTGCACAAAACAGAAGTTTTGAAAATTAGCAAGTCTGCAACACCAATGGATATAACAATAGATAACACCAAAGTGAAACAAGCCAAAGAATTTACATATCTAGGCAGCATTTTTTCCCAAAATGGAAGACTAGACAGAGAAATAGAAACAAGGTGCCAGAAAGCAAACACAGTGACTTACCAACTTTCACTATTACTTCTTCACCCAAAGATCAAGATGGAAATTTAAAAAGCGATAATATCTACAATATGCATACCAACACTCTGCTACCATTGTCAAACATGGCCCTTAACAGCTTCTCAGCAGAGGAAAATCGTTACATGTGAAATGAAGTGTCTAAGAAAAGCTGCAATGGTTACTAAACTAGATAAAATAAGAAATGAAGAAAATAGGAAAAGAGTTGGTATAATATCATGTATCCAACATATTGAAAGGCAGCAAGTAAAATGGTTCGGACACCTTATGAGAATGAACCTAAACCACATACTAATAAGAGCATATAACAAAAGAATATCCGGGCGTATAGGCAAAGGTAGACCAAGAAAACTGGATAGAAAACATCACGATAACCTTGAACAAACATGGACTAAATGTAACCACGACGACACATCTGGCCTTGGAACGACAGCTTAAACTCCGACCCCTACGCTTAACGGCAAGTGTGAATACGATCATCCATCATTCACCTGGGAATAAACAATAGACATTTGGTCCGTATGTTCCACACCCTATGCTCCACAAGGAACAGAAAGTAAAATGAGGTTGCCATTGCTTCCTGAATGAGTTCCCTATTATACTACTTACAGCTGACTTAGAGAGCGTGTGAGATTGCGATCCTTGCTCATTATCGTTAGCTGCAGTGTTGTACAACATTAGCAGATTCGACGGTCATATTATCACTGTATGTCATACCTGATTCCCCATTCTGCGTCGATTCTTAAACACTGCATGGCACATCAATGTGTTCTCAAGAACGGAATGCGTTGTTTCATGGTTAACAACTTTGCTGAAATATATGCGCCTTTCTGTCTTACACATCCGATTTCAGCATAGCTTTTATGTCACTTTGGACCTATAGGGGTAGGATAGTCAACTCTATCCCATAACCCTCCTTAATCGCCTCTTACATGGAAGGTAAAAGTATTGCTATTCTTTGCTTCCCTTTTGGACCCTGTCAAGACAGGGGCGCCTGCTTCCTTATTTATCCTTATGTCTCTAAAATATTAGTTTTAATTCAGGTCATTCCATGTGAGAGCACACCCCATGTGGGAGCATACCCATGTGGGAGCTTACCCCATGTGGGAGCATATTTTGTGCTGCATAACTATATCTTGTCCCTTCTCTGACCCCCAACGCTGTCTGTCCTCTTACTCACTTCCCCTTCTACCAAGTTTTAATACTTTCACACCTCCCGCGACCTCCCACCAGTTGAACTGCCATTCAAACAGCAGCTATTTGACTCAGGTCACATATTTTTAAAAGCTGGGGGGGAAGAAGGGGAGGGGGCTTCCTACAAATTTGAAGACAAAATCCGTCAGTCTTCCCAACATAGTGTCATTACAAATAGAAGTTGACGATTTGTCCAGGTGAATGTGTGGACATGTCCAGGTTTGTGAGTAGCTAGCTTCCAGGACTAGAAAATAACATTTCCACGCCAAGACTTTTAATAGACGTATAACAGCTCTGCATTCCAGGCGCTCATCCATTAGGAAATCAGTCTGTTGTGGATGAGACAAGTCAAAGTGCCTCTCGGGCTTTCCTTGATCTGGTCATTGTGAACTGCTGGTACCCGGTTTATTGTGGTGTTATATTTAGACATTAAATCAAAACTCCAATTTGTGGTCGCGGAATATTAAAAATTCAATGAGGCTTCCAGTAAGTAGATTTTTATTCGTAAACCTATAATAAAACCTATTTAGTCGAAACGTCGTATATGTCTATGTTTCATTCTTAGCAAGTTCTTAATATTTGCGAACTTGTCACTTTACCTATTGTCGTTCATACTGCATTTACACCAACTTCAGCCGTTCCCTCTCCCATTTCCTCCTTGTTGGCTTGTTCATGAAACTCTATTGGTTTGATGTATACACTTCGACATAAAGTTACATGTCTAAATCTCTGAACACACCACCATATTGCATATAGGAAGTAAGTGTTAGTCGTTCGTAATTCCTAGTAGACACAGGCAACATTTCACAAGATGAAGTCCATCCTATGTAATTTATCTTTGTCAATTGATGTGAGAAAGAGAGTTCTTAGAAGCTATATAGAATTCTTATATATATATATATATATATATATATAGAACCAATTTAGTGTATGGAAGGGAATCTAGGACGCCCAGCAGAAAAGTGAAAAATTATATTGAAGAGATGTGGTTTTATAGAAGAATGTTAAGAACACCATTGACAGATAAAAGCGTAATGAAGATATCTTGAAAAAAAGTTAATTTAAAAAGAGAGCTGCTTACACGCTTCATAAAGCGTCACGCTTCATAAAGTCTGTAAATCCACATTCTTTAGACACATGATGAGAAGAGGAAAGATGGAACATTTAAACAACGGGCAAGTTGAAGAGCAGGATGTGTAGAGAAAGATAAAGAGAGAAGATAATGGCATCCTAGCTTCGTTGAATGGGAGAACATGGGTATCGCAAATGATTGACAGCACACCAAATAGAAGGTTGGGGACAGACATGATAACTAACGTCATGATAATCAACATTGAGAAGTGTGTTGAACTTGTGTTTCGAGAGGAAGATGTGTGTTGAACATGTGCTTCGAGAGGAAGATGTGTGTTGAACATGTGCTTCGAGAGGAAGATGTGTGTTGAACATGTGTTTCGAGAGGAAGATGTGTGTTGAACATGTGCTTCGAGAGGAAGATGTGTGTTGAACATGTGCTTCGAGAGGAAGATGTGAGTTGAACATGTGCTCTAAGAGGAAGATGTGTGTTGAACATGTGCTCTAAGAGGAAGATGTGTGTTGAACATGTGCTTCGAGAGGAAGATGTGAGTTGAACATGTGCTCTAAGAGGAAGACGACTACTGACACCGAGATGGATTACAATTTCTCCAGCTATTAACAATTATTTTAAAAAACTCTTAGAAACAGTAGATTCGGAATGACAAAGATCATATTTTGTTGACAAAATTAATAATAGACAAGGATAAATAAGCGTATGTTGAACAAACTATAAAATGTATGTACATGGGCAACAAATACTTCTCCTTATAAAAATTTGTAAACTATCATACAATTTTCAATGCAGTTAAGACACCTTTGTGTCCAATAGTGGCCAGAAAATAAGACTCTCGCATGATTGTACATAAACGGCAAGACATACAATTCCTTCACCTATTAAGACATTGTGGAGATTCGAATATGAATAAAATGTAACTAGAAAGTAAGCTGTGTACTGTAACATCTAAAATTTGACTGAACTTATTTGCAATGGTCCTAATGCATCAAAAGATTTCGCCGATGTGCAAAATCCGTAACATCTATGCACTAAATAACAACAATACCTTACATCACCAAATTTTTGCTATGATTTGTCTTTTTACTCCAGCATCTCTGACGTATTGGGTTTTTTTTTAGCTGTATGTGGCATTTTCATCATTGTTCTCAAAAACCATATCTCAGTAGCCTCCGGTTCACTTTGAGTTTTTCATTTGTAGTCCATGTTTCACATCGATAAAAAATAATTGGTTCGACGTAACACCTTAACACTCGAACACGCATATGCATTCATTGGAATGTTTCTCATATTTTGAAATGGCGATTTTGCACGTATTATCCTGCCCCGTATCTGAATAAATGACCTATCACTTGATGTTAAATGATGCCAAGATAATTGATTTTATCCACTTTATTAAACGTTGAATCAATTATTTTAATACTGCATCTTGATAGTGTGTATTTCTTTGAGAAAATCATTACTTCTGCTTTCATCTTGTTTAGACTAAAATCTTTGTTTTCACTTTCTCGTACCCCCTTGTCTAACAGAGATTGTAGTTATTGTACCCTACCTTCAAGCAGTACTGAATCTTCAGCATAACATTGGGTAGAGAGAGAGAGAAAAACAGAGATTGTAGTTCTTTTTCGCTCCCTTCAATCAGCAATCAGTACTGAATCTTCAGCATAACATTGGGTATAGAGAGAGAAAAACAGATATTGTAGTTCTTTTTCGCTCCCTTCAATCAGTACTGAATCTTCAGCATAACATCGGTTACAGAGAGAAAAAAAATGTAATGTCCACAATCAAAACACTTCACAAATATTACAGTGGAAATGTAAACCAAAGACTACTTTGAAGGTCGCAAGAAGTGTAAAGCTGTTGGAAGTAGGTTAATCCTATTCACTTTCGCAACACCCGTCTTAAACTCGCTAAAAGTCAAACTGTACACTGTCACGTGAATGAAGTCAATTTATTTCGGGATTCCATCATAATAGCAAAAGTGTTACACTCTCTAAATGTCAGCATCAATAACTCGTGAAGTCCCTTTACTGCCAGACTGCCATCACCATGGAAATGGTGTTATTCTGGATTCTAGATTGTCTGTTGCCTTTTCCCAGGTGGTTTGTTATCCACTCTTGCCGTTAAGCGCAGGGGTGATTGGAGCTCGAGATTGCGTTCTAAAGCCAGAGGTGTGGCCTCGGCTGTGCTATGACCGTGTTTGTTCAGGATGTACCTGACGTTTTCTATCCATCTTTTCCGTGGTCTTCCACTGGCTTTGTACCCTGATCTCATTTGGTTATATGCTTGTATATCGTGAACTTGTGCAACTTGTGATGCATTCTCATAATGTGGCTAATTTATTCTCATAATAAATCATTGTTGCATATACGATATTACAAAGTTTAATATTGACACGGGGGATATTATTTGATCATATTGACAATTTTAAAAAAATGCATAGTGATTTAAAAAAAAAAACACAATGATGATAACCAACACCAAAACACCGTGGTTGTACAAGTTTATCATTCTCATTGTCTAGACTATGCAGTGGAGTTTTACTTACAACTCCAGAATTGTATTGTTCTGACATTTTGTTGTTGTTTTATGGCAATGTTGGTGAAAACGTGTGCAAGTATTTGACTCAATGTAGCTGTAATGACACCCTATTGAAGACCTTACTTGAGGGTAAAGTCAAAGGGAAGCGAGCAAGAGGTAGGCAGAGATACAAGTGGGAGAGTAACATCACACGATGGACAGGTTACAGTCTAGCAGAGTGCACCACCAAGACATGAGACAGGAGATGTTGGAGATACGTTGCAGCCAACCTTCGTTGCGGAGACGGCACGATGATGATGATGAGCTGTAATGGTGTAATGCTACGAGTTAATGACTCTGCTACTCGGGATGTGGGGGGGGGGGTACTTTGTAGCGACTGTCTTGTTGTTTAAGGCATTTGTTGCTTGTTGTTGCTGATACAAGGGTTGATTCCCTCCATGATATTCAAGACTCTCGCATATTACTTCTGGCTTCCTCACAGCGGCGAATGTGAATATGCAACAACCCATCCTTCTTAATCAACACGATACAAATGGCAGATTATATGTTCCCATTATGTTGGTGTGTTGTTCGTCCATTACAACTGATGATGACCATTTGTTACATCCGCCTTTGAAATTCAGTTAGAGATGTGCCCTTGCCTATAAGTTCGTAGATGGCTAATAAGCCCTATTCGATCCGCAAATGTCATTGGACAGTTCAAACATGGAATGACTACTGTAGACGGTTTTTGTCTATCCATGACTTTCTAGCTACTCTCCACTGTTGAGCTGGGCATTTCTCCTATTTTCATAAGATGATGCGCCTTTTTTTTTTTTACTGTGGAGCTCTATGTAGATATATGTTGTGCTAGTTCTTCCCATGTATCTTGATCTATTTCAAAGGGTTTGTGTGAGGTCTTTAACGATTCCTATAGCGTTTCTTTTGACACCCTTGAGATTGTTTACCCTTCTCCAGGTCACCATAGAGAAGTACCTTTGGCAAGCGATAATCTCCCATACTTACCAGATAACGTACATTATTTTGGTAACACACTGAAAAAGGGGGATCATTAAAGAATTTAAGCAAAAGTGAAAACAAAAACATTCAGCAGCAAACACTAAATACACTAACTACCAGATGTCACAAGAAGAACAAATCATGATCTGAAAACAATACACGAATGAACTACCAAATGATAAAACAGTAAACCATGATCTGAAAATACTAAACAAATCAACCACAGGAACTGAAAGGAACAAATCATGATCTGCAGACTCCAGCAAAGAGTAAACGAATTGAGAATCGCATGTAGAGGTATTTCAATGCTAAAAAATCACGAACACTGGAGCTTTTGTGTAGGTTTGTGTAGTTGATTTCTCAAGAATTCTACTTCAAGCACAGAAATTTTCAATTCTCAGCGCTGTGAGATGAGACTACCTTGTCAGAGGGCATTCATATGTATAAAACAAAAATTTACAATTGGTGAAGCATAGTTTATGTACTTGAAATGAGCATAAAAATGTGGGTCATATGAGTCCCTTTATGCCACGGAGATGTACACGCGGTCGATTAATAATCAATAACTAATTAATTTAAATAATTTTTTAGGGTTAGGGTTAGGAGAGTTGTGTTTTACATAACTAACCACAACCCTAAATAAATTTATACTAAAATTAATAAATGATAAACATAAACTAATTAACATATCCAGGGAAATAACCAAATAAGTAGGCATGTGTTCTACACAAGGATCACAATTTTGTTTCCGTTTGTTGTCAAACTCCAACTGGATTTATCGAGTAACATGATGCCACCAAATATCCAGCAAGATGTAGTCCAGAGAACACAAATGCTTTATGTTGTATTTTTATTTGCGACAATTGCCCGACACATCCGACTTGCAAGATAACGCAACTCTGCTATGAAACTGGCAGCACAAGGTACTACACGCTCTCCTGCGGAACTCACACAAACTTTCGTGTTAGTTAATAAAGAGCGAACGCAGAAGATGTGTCAATTCAGATGACTAGCTATCAAGATATGTTGTTTGATTGCAGACGATAAAGCAATAATATCAACATCAGAAGAACAACTACAACAACATATAGACTGCGCACAACATGTAGAGACTTTAACATGAAGATAACCATAGAAAAAATCGAGATAATGTCAATCGCAAAAACCGACAGAAAGACCTCTATTCTCATCAATGACCAACAACTTAAACATGCTAAAAAAAATGCACGTATCTTGGAAGAATTATATCATAAATGGAAAAAACCCAAAGAAATTCAACATAGATGCAAAATATCATACCGGATCTTAGGTAGAGTTTCACAATGAAATATGTGAACAAGAGCACCAAAACTTCACTATATAAAACAATCATCATACCCATAACTATGCTACTAATGTCAAACATGGACATTAACAACAGAAGCCAAAATAAAACGTTCTTCAACAGAAATGGCGTGTCTACGTAGAATCCTCTGAGTAACAATAAGAGATAAAATCCGAAACGAAAACATCAGAAGACTAACAAACACAATGCAAATCCTGGATTACATCAGAAGACAACAGATTAAGTGGCTTTTCACATGTTTTCATACTACCATCAGACAGTGTCTCTCAATAAGCATTACAACACAGACACGATGGTTACAAAGCCAGTGGCCAGGCCATGCAATCGATGGATCACAGAAATAAGGAGTAAACGAAACAAACATATGAAGCACACAAAAAAGCCATTCCAGATAATAATTCTACTCCTTGCGCTGTCGTGCGCAAAGGGGTATAAGGCAAACAGAAAAAGGAAAAAAATTAGTCAAGTTGTAAATCACTATGTAAATCACTAATTATCACATGAGAGCAAATGTGGAAAAAATAGAGATATGTAGTGATGCAGCAAAATACAAGAGACACTATCGATATCAACATATACAAACGGCGTTTTGAATAAAAATTCTTCATCAGGACAAAAACAAACAACAAGAATTCAATATTACAAACAGAATCATTATGTGAGAGAGGAGCAAAAGAAGATGATAAGAAGAGAAAGACAAAAGCGGAGAAAAAAAAGACAAAGACGCATGAACAGAAGAATACGTAAAAGGTAAAAGCATCTGAGCAAGTATAATAAAACAAGAAAAATCTAAGTAATATCAAAGAAAATAACTACTTATCTGAAATCCGATGTAGTCCAACATCATATTATTACTCTGTGTTGCACCAGCCCTCACATATTTAGTACGTCAGGTTCTTCCCCAAACACTGAGGATTTATCTTTAGTACACAAGGTTGTTTCCTAACAATGAGGATGATTTATCCTTGTATCGCAAGAGTTGTTCCCCAACACTGAGGATTTATCTTACGTACGTCAGGTTGTTCCCTAACACTGAAGATGTATCTTTAGTACACAAAGTTGTACTCTAACAGTGAGAATAATTTATCTTTAGTACACAAAGTTGTACTCTAACAGTGAGAATAATTTATCTTTAGTACACAAAGTTGTACTCTAACAATGAGAATAATTTATCTTTAGTACACAAAGTTGTACTCTAATAGTGAGAATAATTTATCTTAAGTACACAAAGTTGTACTCTAACAGTGAGAATAATTTATCTTTAGTACACAAAGTTGTACTCTAACAGTGAGAATAATTTATCTTTAGTACACAAAGTAGTACTCTAACAGTGAGAATGATTTATCTTTAGTACATTAAGTTGTTCCCTAACACTGAGAATGATTTATCCTCGTATCGCAAGAGTTAACTGTCACATTCCACACAAGGCTAGAATGACACGAAAACCATGCTGAAGAATGCGTCAACCAAAAGGCGCAGACATAGCAGCTAAGCTGTAAACCATGGCACAATGCATTCCATTCTCTTGACTACATCCTATTAATCTGCATGAGTTTGAGAACAAACGCAGAAGTATATTGGACATCAGCATATTTTAGAGTATTACTTTTACCGTACACGATATAGAAGTCACCCATATACTAAACACTCCTTAATCGACTCTTACTCTTATGTATTGCAGGTCACAGTTTTGTCATTCTTCGCTTACCCTTCCTTAATGCGGACAACAACCTGGCAGGCACTCTATTTATCTTTTATCATATCAATGATATTCATCTGATTCATTTCTTCTTAAACTCCTTCAGACAAGCAAGATGTAGGCAGGAGGACTGAATACGTTGTCTCATGGTTTACAGCTTGGCTGCGTTTTTTGCGCCTTTCGTCCTGACACATACGATTTCATCATGACTTCTGGGTTACTTTGACTGTGATGAGACAGCCAATTCCACCCTTAAACTTTCCTTAGTAGATTCGAACGACATACATGAATGATTAGTGTTGCTACTCCTTGATTCCGCTTCGGGCCGCGGAAACACATGGACGATCACAATAACATAGTTTTGACCGTATTCTCTGCTTCCCCCCTCCCTCCCCATACTAGTTTAGGACATAAAAGCGTGAAGACACCAGGTCATACAAATATAACACTTTGTATACATCATTTATTGAAGACACCAGGTCATACAAATATAACACTTTGTATACATCATTTATTGAAGACACCAGGTCATACAAATATAACACTTTGTATACATCATTTATTGAAGACACCAGGTCATACAAATATAACACTTTGTATACATCATTTATTGAAGACACCAGGTCATACAAATATAACACTTTGTATACGTAATTTATTGAAGACACCAGGTCATACAAATATAACACTTTGTATACATCATTTATTGAAGACACCAGGTCATACAAATATAACACTTTGTATACATCATTTCCGCTAATGGCATCACATTATTTGTGGTCAGCAAAAAATAGCCATAAAAAAGGCCATCAACAGATTTGTGTCTTGACATCATCATTCCGTTTTAGACACCAACAAAGATGATTCTTTCTTAACGAGAAATTATTAGAAAAGACTGTCCCGGGTCTTTGGTGAATTTGTTTGCAATCAGCGGTCGCAAATATTGACCAAGAATTATTTCTTTACGGAAATATTTCGTTCCTGGTTGGAACGGACCCCAGGGCCCAAAATACTTCGTGAAAATCTGTTTGTGTGAAATTGGGAATAGAGTTGAGCTGTTAAACCGGATGCTCGTTGGAGGGAAAGGTACACAGTCCTGGAAGATGTACTAAAAATAGAAATATGTTTGCACGTTTTGTGATAGTTGTTGTGTGTTACGTCATTCAGTGCAAGTCTCATAGTTCAGTTTGTTTATGTTTTCTCAGAAATTACTAAGAACATTACGGCCGATTACCTGGTAAAATAAGTACAACTTATGGTGATGTATGCCTGTACTCATTTTAATCTTGGACGTCAGTCAAATTTGGTTATATTAGTGCTTTTAATTTCTACAGTCAGCTAGGTATACAATAGAACAAAGTACATCTGTCGAAGAAACAAGTCGAGATTTCGCTTACAGTATTTACAAAGTCCTTCTCCAGAATTGTGCTGCGTGCTGATCTCATGGCGTCACTCATCTTGGATGATACAAAAGATCATGTATCGCTTTCTAATGAACACCATGGGGAAAGTCGAATATGCCAAGACAGCATGCGCCGCATGCCATCAGTGTGCAAAACTGTCGTGTTTCATTTGATTTCTAACTATATTTGTGGGAGTGGTTCACAACGGGAAATTCCGAAAGAAAAACACTTTTACGAGTGACGCATTCTTGCTCCTTGTTATTATGTGTGCATCTAGATGTCTGTGCACTTTCCCACTTGAGTCTTATTTTAATTATATGATTTTTATTTATTCTTTTGCATTCCTTCTCAAGTTAACTGGATGTAGTCAGAGGAACTGAAATCGTTGAATCATGACTATAGTTTTTCTGCGATTCATGCGCCTTTCCACCCTTCAACTCACAGCAGATCACTTTTGGGCGCTGATGTAACGAACCACATACCTAATACATCTGCTGCCTATCTCACCACGAACCACATACCTAATACATCTGCTGCCTATCTCACCACGAACCACATACCTAATACATCTGCTGCCTATCTCACCACGAACCACATACCTAATACATCTGCTGCCTATCTCACCACGAACCACATACCTAATACATCTGCTGCCTATCTCACCACGAACCACATACCTAATACATCTGCTGCCTATCTCACCACGAACCACATACCTAATACATCTGCTGCCTATCTTACCACAACATTGAACATTGGAATGGAAATAGAAGCAGTAACAACGGCTGTCCTGGTGGAAAGAAGAATGAAGAATGCGAATGGCCTAACAATGGAACCAGATCGCCTACCATATATAGCATACAACAAAAGAATTTCTGGTTTCAGAGCAAGAGAAAGACCAAGAGGTAGATGGATTAATAACTTGAGACATACTACAACAACATGGCATCACAACAACAAACGTAACACAATTGGCTAAAGATAGAAGACTTAGGCTCCCTACAACTCTTCACGGCACTAGTGGCTAGGACAAGACAAGACTACAGCGGCTCTCACACTTGGCTAATGACGCAACCACCAATACCCACATTTATTCTACCAGATTCACAAAGTATGATGCGCAAGATTTTTAAAAATGCATAATAAAAAAGGAGTGTGTCACTCTTCTCAGCAATGCATAAAGTATCACTTGTATCTACTGTCCATGCCATGTGGGAGTCAGAAGCAACGAACGAGCTGGTGCACTGGCGGGAAAAGCTATAATGGATAACAAAGTGACGAGAAGAGACGGGGCTGAGTTAATTAGGGCAGTAATGGATACACTACCAAAAAAATGATGAAGATGCTGACAGAAACAGTGTACATGTTCAGAGAATGGTGAAAATGAGAGTGGCCAGAGGAAATGAGTGGAAATTCGTCCTTACTGAATAGACCAGAAGATCCAACAGCTACCTGGAACACTGAACGTATATATAATTTTTAGATGGTTGACAGAATGGCAAGCAGAGCTTTTATGGGAATGTCCCTGTGCAGTAGGTGATGTTGGTTCGTATTCAAGAATAATTAATCAAACCACATACCAAGCTATTCTGAATCGCATTTTACATGTGTCACGCATGGTAATTCACAGTATTTCTGTTGTGTGCACAATTCCGAGCCAGCAACACACCGACGGGATCCGCCTGATAATTATTATGAACATTTATCTTGTGTCTGTATAAGAATATCTGCTTTGGTCAGCCAGTGATAAGTATCACACTAAGATACTGCAAAAGTGTTGCGCATGCTAACATTGACTCTGTGTTCAAGAAAAGACACTGAAAAAATATACAAGATCTGTTCATAAATAATAGTGCCTTTCAGTTCAAACGGTGTCGTCTATAGCTTAAAGCACTGAGAACCTCCAATATCTCCAGAGCCTCAACTCTGTTCTCGAACGCAGTATTTTTCATCAAGAAATATAGGACACCAAGGTTGCGAACACACAAAAATGTTAAATTTTAGTGGCTACTACACAGTATAATCTCCCTTTGATGTCATTTGCCTCTTTTTTTCACTTCCATATTTTCTTGTTTTTACATTGTATTTCAAATCTTCTTTTCCCCAGATATAGCTTATAATTGTGAATTATTTTTTTTTATGATAATGTTAATTAATTTTATTCTGGTGTCAATCTTCCATATTACCTCCTCATTATAGTTTTCTAGGTTTTCGTGGGACTCTCAGCATTCTTCTGGAGAAGCACATTTGTATGGTCACTTGTTTATACCTTTGATAATTATTAATACATTCTTATTAAATATCGTCTCGTAGTTACCAACCTATTTTCCTTTAGAGCGTTCTCCAATTCCTCTCCACCCCTCCCCCCTCCCATTCCCGGAATTTTATTTCTAGAGACCCTGGAAATCTTTATGGCCTCCTGAAGGCTATATGGTTCAAGTTGAGAACCCCTGATTATATATATATATATATATATATAGTAAAATAAATACACGTAGCACTTACCTATTATCTATCGCGTATACTTAATAGGGACCGACACTAATAAGATATGTTCTTCATTATCTTCTGTGTGTTGTCTGGTCCTGAGAGGCGAGCAAAGAATAACAACACTGTGACTGACTATGCACTTGGTACGAGGCGACTAAAGAGGATTAGGAAGTGGGGTTGGCTGATCAATCCCATAGCGAGTCAAAGGAATCCATAAGCCATGCTGGAGTTGAATAGGTCAGGCTTAAAGGCGCATATATCAAGTACAGGCGAACAAGACCATGCAATCACTGGTGCCGATCGAGCCGATCCCGCCCATGCAATCACTGGTGCAGAAATCGGAGATACCAGGCCGAGAAGCGCACCAGCAACCATGGTATCACGCAACACGACTAGATAACATGTCCTGACAAAACGAAAAAACAACAGCCGAACTGTAAACCATGACATGGCGCATTGCAACCCTGCTAATCTACAAGAGTTTGGTAACGAATGTAGACGAAGAAGTATGTAACAACAAGGAATAGACAGATAATGTAGGTTTCCTCATGTTTATTTCAGGAGCATGAAAACAGAGAATATCAGCTCTGGGTGTTGTCAGGGAAGGAAGGCTCTCCATATCCTCTTATCGGTAAGTAAGATTGAAGATATCTATAGATAAATAGTCTCTCTATCTCTTATCGGTAAGTAAGATTGAAGATATATATAGATAAATAAGTATGAACAGTTGCATGAACGCATACAGATAGAATTGTAAAATAAAACAGGGTCGTAGATATATCTTCGGCCGGAGGCATGGGGGAGGGGAGGGTTACCTAAATAAAGGTAATTTCATTCATTTCGTAGGATGTAAGGTTTTTAATGATTTTTTTCTTTAGAAAACTAATAAGGGAGTGAGATAGGGTTTAACACGATTTTTTGGTCGTACTTGACATGGCGTCAAGTTAGTACTATGTGTCATGTTCTGACTCCGTAATAAGGGGAGGGGGGAGTTGAAATTCCAAACCCTCCAACTATCAACAATCTTGAAAGTAAGTAATATTGCGATTGAACTAGCAAAGCTCATGGTAATTTACTTTAAAGGCGCAGGTAAAACGATCAGGGAGGAGAGTGGGGCCCTTGTGGTTAATACTAGTAGCATGGCCATGGAGACTATGGCTGTGACCAGGGCATTTGATTGGGTGTGCACACAGAAGGCAACCCAGGTCTGAATATTGAGTGACTCTATGAGTATGATTAGGAAAGTACAAGTGGGTCTCGTTCGCGAACAGTGGATTGGGGCCTTGAGAAAGGCGAGGCTGAAAGTGGTTACATTTGATTTCGTGCCGGGGCATGTGGGTGTTCGAGGCAATGAAAGAGCAGATCAACTGGCGTCATGCGCGATTGTGGCACAATGCAATGGGGCGATGGATCGAGCTAACGGGTTGAACTCTTTAAGAGATAATATCACGCGAGAGTGAGAATAGCGTGGATGATAATTCATTTTCAATGGCCAGGTTTAAAGATCAGGGTTTGAAATGCGGTGTTGCTAGACGCGAACATTTTGGAAGGCGCAGAAGAATGATGGTCAACCAGCATAGGACCGATACTGTCATTAGAAGTGTAATGGGGAATACACTCAGGGAGAGATTGGAGCAACTATGGACGTGTCCAGTTTGCAGTAATGGTGATCTGACGACTAACTAACGTACCATATGATAAATGACTAATTAGAACATAGTGATGATCAGATATATTTCCGTACAGATCAATTCAAAGATAAAACCTATCAGCAACACTGTAATCTGATGAATATGTTACTGGTCTGCAACATTGCAACCTGATCAATATGTACTGGTCTGCAACATTGCAACCTGATCAATATGTACCGGTCTGCAACCTGATCAATATGTACTGGTCTGCAACATTGCAACCTGATCAATATGTACTGGTCTGCAACATTGCAACCTGATCAATATGTACTGGTCTGCAACATTGCAACCTGATCAATATGTACTGGTTTGCAACCTGATCAATATGTACTGGTCTGCAACATTGCAACCTGATTAATATGTACTGGTCTGCAAAATTGCAACCTGATCAATATGTACTGGTCTGCAACATTGCAACCTGATCAATATGTACTGGTCTGCAACATTGCAACCTGATCAATATGTACTGGTTTGCAACCTGATCAATATGTACTGGTCTGCAACATTGCAACCTGATCAATATGTACTGGTCTGCAACATTGCAACCTGATCAATATGTACTGGTCTGCAACATTGCAACCTGATCAATATATACTGGTCTGCAACATTGCAACCTGATCAATATGTACCGGTCTGCAACCTGATTAATATGTACTGGTCTGCAACATTGCAACCTGATCAATATGTACTGGTCTGCAACATTGCAACCTGATCAATATGTACTGGTCTGCAACATTGCAACCTGATCAATATGTACTGGTTTGCAACCTGATCAATATGTACTGGTCTGCAACATTGCAACCTGATTAATATGTACTGGTCTGCAACATTGCAACCTGATCAATATGTACTGGTCTGCAACATTGCAACCTGATCAATATGTACTGGTTTGCAACCTGATCAATATGTACTGGTCTGCAACATTGCAACCTGATTAATATGTACTGGTCTGCAACATTGCAACCTGATCAATATGTACTGGTCTGCAACATTGCAACCTGATCAATATATACTGATCAGCAACACTGCAACCTGATCAATATGTACTGGTCAGCAACATCATCAATGTGTACTGGTCTGCGATATTGCAACCTAACTAATGTGAACTTATTCGTAACGCGAACTTGGTAGATATGAACCGGTCTGCAATCTTGTGCGCATGACATCTACACAAGATCTCTTGAACACAGAATTACAGCAAACATTCAGAAGTTAAGAGAAAGATGTAGCACACCCCCACCAGCAACTTCGACGAGAAACAACCTTTGCTATGTGATTGTTATCGTATCCCACCTCCACCACTTTCATGTTCTATTGTTTCTCTTTCTCGTTTCTCCCTCCCGCTCCTCTTCTTCATTGTCTTCCACCACTCCTTACACAGCTGGTTGTGAGTCAATTTCTCATGCATTTCGTGTCCGAATGGTTATAACGTGATCTTTCAAGACTCTTTAGTCAAAACTTTGTACGTTTTTGTTATCGTTTCCTGTTTTTGTTATCGTTTCCTTTACATGATTCTTAAAACACTTACCAATAACGGGTATCACCCTTGCGTAATAGTAAAGCCGAGAAAGTCGACATTAGAAGACCTCTATACAGGACTTCCTTCGTTACGTTTTTGACTAGTGTCGTGATTTTCGTTGGTCACTATTTAATTACTTGGAGTCGCATTCCAAAAATAGCCAAGGCTACCAAAGAAATGAAAGGAAATAATCAAAATTCGCCTTTCATGTCATGTTTATATTTTCAGTACACAGGTTTTCTTCCTCTGCGTTCATTCTCAAACAAGCAGGATGTAGTCCGGAGAACGGAATGCGCTGTGTCATGGTTTACAGCATTGCTGTAATATCTGTGCCTTTCGGCCTGACACATCAGACTTCAGTATGGCTATGGGTCACTGACCCTATATGGGATGGGACAGCCAACTCCATCCCATAGCCTCCTTAGTTTCTCCTTACGACATGCATGGAAAGTAAACAGTGTTGCTATTCTTTTCTCCCCTCTCGGGCCTGCAAAACACAGGCGACACAAGTCTTTATAATGGAGACGGTAATGTTTAAGCCGTTAGCCTTATGCTCAAGAGGTCAAAGGTTCGAATCCGGCCCATGATGTCTTGATAACAAAATGAATTTGGTGGAATATTCTCATGAGTAATCACTTGCCGTTTCATGAATTCGCGATCAATCGTCTAAATAAGACCTAGTAGCAGAATCAATACAAAACAGAATCAACCTTCTTACTCGCCCGGGTGTTGCCGGGGCCTGTGAGGGGAGCAAAGAATAGCAACACTGTTTACCTTCCGCGCATGTTTGTAAAAGGCGACTAAGGATGTTATGGGATGGAGTTGGCTGTCCCATCCCATATAGGGTCAGTGACCCAAAGCCATGCTGAAGTTGGATGTGTTTTTTTAAATTTTTATTTATATCATTTGTGATGTCCGGGTGTCGCCTGCCAACGCCGAGCAATGAAATTCACGGGAATAATTGAAAAAATGACACAAAAGGATATATTGAATTCTGTTGTTCTATCTTCTATTTGCGAAGGTCACGATTGAGTACGTATGTGTAACCATGGGTACAATGAAGTCAATCCTCTAAGACATTTAAATCCTTGTGAATAATTTGTGCTTATCAGAAAAAGGACAGCAACGGTTTCCTTTGTGTTATTTTTTAAAACTTTTTTTTTAGTTTTCCCATATCAACCCAAACCAAACTAAACATGAACTTGCAATTGAAGATTGTTTCTACAAGAAGAGGTCACCAGGTATAAGGATGCCACACCTGAAAGCGGTTTTCATTACGGCCGTCAAAGGTGTCAAATATCCTATTTCTACTTGTAAATATTGTCTGCTTTAGTCTCCTCAGTGGCATTATTTTTTTTCCTCAGAGTTTGATGACTAGAATCACACACTGAGTTGTGTGGTCAAACTAGGGTCTTCCTCATTTAACCTGAATGGTATCAGAATAACTTTTTTAGATACTATGATTGCAGTTCAACCCCCGTTTTCTTTCTTGTTTCCCTATAGTGTCTACCTATGTATTTTGTTGTCAATTGATCTAAATATTATAGCAAATAACATGTAAACACCGCCTGATTCCGATGTGTCGGGCCTATGGTGAAAATAAGAAACACCACGCATCTCTCTTCTGTGAACTACATCCTGCAGGAAATCTATCAAGATTATTGTCCTGCTACAAATAAGATACAGTGGGTGGGAGTTTGAGAATACCGCTAATATTATGTATAAACTATATACATAATATACCGTTAACAAGTGTCTTACCATAGCGTTAAGAAGTGTCTTACCATAGCGTTAGCAAGTGTCTTATCATAGCGTTAACAAGTGTCTTATCATAGCGTTAACACGTGTCTTACCATAGCGTTAACAAGTGTCATGTAGTGATGTAGTATTAACAATTGTCTTATAGTGTTAACAAGCGTCTTATCATAGCGTTAAGTACTTACTTAATTGAATCCTTGTGGCTGATGTACAATAGTCAATTTTTGGTTATATGAATCATCATCATTAAGTACCGTCTCCGCAACGAAGGTTAGCTACAGCGGACCTCCAACATTCACTGTTTTTTGCTTTGATAGTGCACTCTGTCAGACTGTAATCTGTCCATCAGTGACGTGTTTCTCCCACTTGTATCTCTGCCTACTTATTGTTCACTTCCTCTCGAATTTACCCTCTAGTAAGATCTTCAACAAGGTGTTATGTCCTTTAATATGTCCAAAATACTTTATTTGTTTAAAATGTATTTCTTTTAGTTATTGGTTGTTATACCTTTTTGTTCGCTTTCTTCTGTTCTCATGAAGTTCTGCTATATATCCACATCTCAAAGGCATGGTCTCCTAGATGTTATTCATTGTCCATGTTTCAGGGCCATATAATATTATAGAATATCTACAGCGTTTTAAAACTATAATTTTTCGCTTGTTGTATATATACAGTGTAGTTAATAACAACTGACGGTCATATGTTTTCTTAATATCAAGGAGATTGCAAGATTTTGATTTGTTAAGTAGCACTTTTACGTTGAACAAATACACATGATCAACATTTCGACCACAATGTCTTTATCAACAAAGGAACGAACATACACGGAATGGAACCAAAAAATAAACGGAGACAATATGCAACTTGACTGAATACACGTAGTCTCAGTTTGATTTTGTGGTTGCATTATTTGTGTATGTCATCCAATCGAACAGCTAATCACAAATGATAGTAGATGTAAACAGGTGCTAACAGGAGAATGGGAATGGCTAAAAGTACTTTCATTGACATGAGTTCATGTTACTTGCGGGTCTTTGTCACATCTAAAATTGTTTGCTAGTGCGTTCTGATATAGCCTACTTGGGCATTGTGCGCTGGTTGGAAGGTCCTTACCTCTCCAATGGAGAGGAGAGAGGTAAATTCATCACCTACCTGACATGAGGAAAGTGCTATTTTAAAAAATCACAAACTAAACATGAGAATTTTGACTGATACATCTACAGTAATATATGGCTCAGAAATATGGACAATAAATAAACGGAAGTTAGAATTGAGAACTTTGAGGTATGGATAAATATATTTATAGAATTGATACTTTTGATATGTCGATATATACCAGGTATGTAGATAGAATTGAGACCTTTGAAATGTGGATATGTTTATATGCGTGTGCGTGCATGTGCGTGTATAGAGAATTGGGACCTTTGAGATGTTTATAAATATAGATATATATATATATATATATATAATTGGGAGAACTTCATGGACGAAAGTGAAGATGTTCTGACAACACTGCCTATGAAAATAGAACTCCAACGCATAACATATTTAGGACATATTAAAAGAACAATGTTAAAGAATTTTCTTGAAGGTAGAGTTGAGAGGCGATGAGCAAGAATTATGCAGAGGGAAAACGAGATAATATGGACAGGATATAGTCTATCAGAGTGCGCCACCAAAGCAAGAGGCAGAGAATGGTTGAGGTCCGTAGCAGCCAACCTTCTTTACGGTTACGGTACTTGATGATCAGCGTGCAGATTATTCATTAGGATATATGCTTCCTTCATGTGGTGCTGCATGATTCCAAGTATGTTCAGTCTGGAAGTAGTACATCGTTGTCGTATCTACAAGTGGTCAGTGATCAACATTCCCACATCAAACACATTCCTAATCCGTCTGTCCCCCTTTTATTACGACTGACTATCATACCAGAGTATAAGTTATACCTTCTGGAGTTGGTAATCAACAGTGATTTCAGACCAAATTTGATCAGACTACTACTACTGCTATTCGCTACATCTATTGTGTATTTCCTTGCTGCTCTTGCTATCTGTTGTTATATTGCTTCCAAGATATGTGAATTATGTCACTTGTTTAAGTCTGTTGTTTCCTATATATTGGTGTTTCCTTCTGTTGTTGCTATCTTCATTACTTCGGGCTTGTCTATATTTATCTTCATGTTAAATGTTTGGCATTAGATCAGACTATATTTGTTTATCGAGGCCTATTTACTTCCTGTTAAATGTTTGGCTATATTTGTTTATCGAGGCCTATTTACTTCATGTTAAATGTTTGGCTATATTTGTTTATTGAGGCCGTCGTCTAGTTGTGAAATATTCTTCTGAGGCTTGGGTTAGTATATTAAATAAAAACAGACGTATGTCAAGACCTGATTAGACGGTTACTTGTTTCTCACCCACGTTCATCTAATATTGTCTTTCCAGAATGTTCTCATAATACAATATCGGGGAATCCCGATTCTGCACTTTATTGTTGTTCTTCCAATGATATGATTTGTTTTGAAAGTGTATGGCATCAAAGCAACGTCGTAGATAAGAAGCCTTCACAAAATGACTTTCAAATCAGAACATGATTTTTTAGCACTAAAGTAATACTAGAAACATAGTCAAAAAAGGTTCACCGCCTAACTATGTTCCCAAAAAGGGCACACAAAATAAGGTAGGTAGGTGATAAGTTAGTCTCTCCTTTGGAGAAGCGCTCTTTCAACCAGCGGATAATGTCCAGATAGGCTATATCATGAAGTACAACCAGACAGTATTATAGGTAACAAAGACCTCGTATAAAACATTGTTATTTACTGATCTCAAAAGTCATCGCTTTTTATGTCATGTTTATAGAGACCAGATTTGTTCCGACGTATGTTTGTTTAGACGCCGCGAATGTCTTCCAAGTGTAGAATAGTTTCTATAATTATTGATTTAAGACGTTGAAAGATCCGACTTTTTTTATCTGGCTGGAAGTCCAGCATTTCCAACATTTTACTGTTTATATTATTCCTCAAAATATGAGCAGATTTGGGGAAGGATGAATTCACCGGTGTCTCGCTCCCGCCTGTCAGGTTGTATAAATATTTACTGAAAAGTAGATGTAATAAATGGTGATCATCTCTTGTGCTGGACGAACAACAACATAAACAGGTATACAGGAAGACGCCAGATACGCGGGTACAGAAAGTAGAATGTCGCCATAATTCCAAGCGGTTCAAATAATATTGATCAATCTTGTCGGCGAGTGACAGTGCATTTGTCCGATGCCGTGTAAAAATGTCATTCTTCTGGTGTGTATTTAGGTGGACACCAAAGTAAGAAGAAAAAATAGGGTCAGGCGATCTAAAGGCCACAATAATGACGATTGCAGTTCGGAAATGTATTTATATTTGGGCTTATATCAAGTCAAGTGTTGACCCATTCCAATCAGACATGGCTGCCCGGTCACCGTGAAAAACATCAATAAAGCTAGATCTCTTGACCATTAGTCGACAATCATTGTCCAGATGTAGCAGTTACTAAGCTGGGGAAATTTCCCCGCAGGATAAGTCCGGTGAAGGTCAGCTTCTACTTAGTTCTATGTAGTGTGAAAGGTTTGTGGTCCGGGCTTGTTGTCATGAAAACCTAAATTGCCTCCACTATAAGGAATTCGTCATTATCATGTGCCGTATCACGGTCATGTATCTATCTTCACATACGACTATGGTTCTGATGTTTATATATTTCTGTGCCGTGAAGTTTGGCTATTGGGAAGTCTTTATTCAAGTGATGGACTGGGAGTTTTCAAGCAGTACCATGAAGGGATTATTATACATCTCTCTGTCTATCTATCTAGGGGGGGGGGGGGATATCTCCAGCTATGACTTTGGTCCTGAGATGGGGCAAGTTTCACGACAATACACTTTCGGCGGATGATTCCGCAGCACCGTATTATCGATGGATGTGATAGGATGTGGAATGCAATCCTCGACAGGATTAAGATAGTAAGAGCTGATTGTCCTGTCTATCTGTATTTCCGTTTGTCCATCTATACAATGTGCTATCAATTTGCAACGCTGCATTGTTTACACTTTTGTGTGTGTGTATATTGATCACTTTTTAAAACTAAAACCCCCACTTTCATCATATCACTATTTATTTTATTAGTCACACTCCCTTCTAAACTTCTATTGACTGCTTCGTTACGGTAGCTCACTAAATCAGAATCACTAAATTACTTGAGCACACAGTTTGAATGTTATTACAAAATCGCATCTGTTTGGGGGGGAGGCGGTGCGGTTAGCCAAGCTCGGAAAAACCCGTTTACTCTTGTTGCTAGGCGATTTGGTGCCATCAGAACGGACTGGTTAAATTCCCGTTGGTCTCATAAATCAGAAGGCAGCATTTGATTAGTTTATATAACTCCTTGATGTTTCCTATTTATACTATCTGTTTACCGATAACTCGCTAGTGTGGTTTGTCACTCTTCTCTTTCCAAAACAATCTTGAAGGGGACTGTTGAGGATAGAAGAATAAAAGGTGATGGAGGACAGTATGCACCAATAATAAAGACTGGACAGGATTAAGATTCCCCACACTTAAACAAATAACTGAGAACAGAGAGGCGTGGATATATTTGTGTGTTGATGTTTCAGAGCAGCACCCCTTCGACTCTGAAGGGCTATGGGTGTGATGATGATGATGAACTCACGAGTGCTAATCATTGCATTTCTATGTTCATAGAGGCTGACGGGAATTTGAATCCACATATTTCCTACTTGAATTTACTGTATGTTCCTAAAGAAATTCACGATAATCATTTCATCTCTCTGTTTCCAGAGAAACTCACTCGCGCTAATCATTCCATCTCTATGTTCCCAGGGAACCGGTGAAGACGATTATCTCTTCAATTATCAGTCCCAGGTATTGTCAACTGCCCACCGTCTAGTAACGCCCCAAAAACCACTTTGACACTGTATTGTTACTTCCACCATGTTATCGTGCGCTGACTGCTTGATCAAAAATTTCACTATTCAATCTCTGTGGTTTGAGAATTATTCAACCAGAACGAGAGTGCTATTGCCTGAACACACTTCGTAATATAATTGGAGTTCCAGCCCCGTAAGGCAATTTGTCTAATAGTGGAACACCCAACCAGAAAACAGTTAAAGTCCACCAAAAAGGAGTGACACAAACATTGGCGTAGTTTCGGGGGAGGGGGGGGGGTGGGACGTTCCGGCTTATCTACTAAACTTAGTTTCCTCTGTGAAATACGGAATTTTTGTTTTCATTAGGAGAGTCACACTACTATTTCAACTTAGGTTTGGTTTCTTTCTTGGTCAGATCAGTGCGGTTATTGAAAATTATGAAGAGTAAAACACTTCAGACGATTCAAAAAAGACAAAAACGAAAGAAGTTAGAATATGTTCCCTTCTCTCAAGACTTACTTCATTCCTGCTCACTTTGCATCCAGTTTTTTTAGAACCCTGTTTGGACTTCTCAGCCATGACCGTTTCTAATAAAGACTTTCCAACATAATTAATTAGGAACCCATTCGTGACGTTTTTGATCATTGTTGGGATGTCGTTTTGTCACCATTTACATATTTGGAATCGCATGCCAAAAATAGTCAAGTATATAAATAGTGTGACCATCCGAAAGTCAAAGATTATCCGGTACAATAATCAAAAACGTAAGAATGGGGAACTAATTAATTTTGTTGGTCTCGCTCAACCATCTGACCATTCACAAAACTTGGCGACGTTTTACAATGTCATGCTTGATCTTCTGTTGCGAAACAAGCACACCCGCATCATCATCATGTGGTCATAGGAAGTCAGTCATTGCCAGCTATGAGTAGAATCTATATTGTGTATACGTGGCTTTCTATTATCTACTGTCCTTATAGATAAGCTTGAGCCGTCATAACAAACAATACTCGCTGACCTGTAGAGAACATTGCGACACGGATGACGCATTCAGTGGAAGAAGTGGCTCTTCATTTCAGATGTTCATGTGATAGGATGTCTACGGTTAAATATCAAGGAGCTCTTATGGTGAGGCACGAAGCGTTCAACCACGGACGCTAGACCAATTTGGCTATATCAAAGATTTTAACAATTAAAAAAAATAGACCAGGCTGTTAACCCAGTCACCAGCGCCTCCAGAATTAGGTTTATATATGGAAAAGTCAATTTCTTCTTCTTCGGCCTACATTCTCAAACAACCGTAGCATTCTCTTGTAACAGGAACATAGTCCTACTAGATTTCCAGCACGATGTAGTCCAGAGAATGGAAAAGCGTTATGTCACCGTTTTTTGCGCCAATAGCCCGACACATCCGTCTTCGGCGGAAAAAAATAACATTAATTATGAAAGATGATCCCCGTGAGTTCATGGGACGGTATAATTGACGAGAGATAAACCTAATCAGAGGTTGAGTAAAACCACCTGACTATAATGTCTCGGCATAGAGAACCTAGTCAGAAGTAATGACACAATACTTCAACTGTCCCAGACGATGAGATGTGCGAAGTTTACTGTTGACTTTCCAGTTGTTGTTGTTTTTTTATCTCTGAAACCATCAATAACGAGTAGAATCGATTTCGTCTCCTACTCAGTGAGTTATATTTTAATCACAATACTAACTTGTGGAGCGCGTAGCCAAATGTATAAAGGTAAAGAGGTGATAATAACACTTAGTGTAAAGAAATAATTATTTAAGGGAAAAAATGATCAAGCAGATAACATATTTTGGACATATTAAAAGACATACACTTTGTTGAAGACCTTACTTGAGGGTAATGTCGAGGGGAGGCGAGCAAGAGGCAGGCAGAAATACAAGTTAGAGAGTAATATCACGAGATGGACAGGTTACAGTCTAGCGGAGTTCATCACCTAGACGAGACAGGGGATGTTGGAAGTCTGTTGCAGCCAACTTTTGTTGCAGAGGCTGTACTTGATGATGATGTATAAAATGGCTATTAATATGGTCTCACAAGTTTCAACCTGGGCTAGGAATGGATCTTTCAGAAGAACAATTTTTGAAAATTCTTCTTGTACATGTTATGTCGATCCTTCCTGTACACGTTGTGTCGATTGTGCATGTTATGTCGATCCTTCCTATACACGTTGTGTCGATTGTGCATGTTATGTCGATCCTTCCTATACACGTAGTGTCGATTGTGCATGTTATGTCCATTGTACACGTTGTGCTAACTGCTTCTAAAAACCCGTCCTTATAGCTTACTCCTTAACAGAAAAACATGCAGTTAAATGCATAAAGTAAAATGCTTGAAGTTACTAGCGCGTCGAAATAGTGTAGTTGTGAAGGTTGTTCTTTCAGACTTTGATACTGAGTCCTTTCGATTATATCCTTTCGCAGCTAAGCTGTAAACAATAATACCACTTATTCTGTTCTCCGGACTACATCATACTAACCTGCAGGAGTTGTAATGTAGAAGAAAATATAGATGCTAGTACAGGACAAAGTCGTCTACTGGAATACATGTTTCAAAGGGACAAGTTGTCATACATGTTTCAAAGGGACAAGTCGTCTACTGGCATACATGTTTCAAAGGGACAAATAACTCACATTTTTGGTTTTCAAGACAGGACTATAAATTAGCACTGGTCACTCATTTTTGTAGGACCCCTAGGAGTGTCCTGGATGGCTTTTGATCTTTCACCCGTAAATAGGCTGCGACGCTTCCAAACACAATAACCTGTGGGAGGCCGCAGAATTAATCCCGCAAACTCACGTGTGTCTACCCTGTAATAAAACAATCTGATTGGTCAAGCAATACTACGTCACCCATTTGTTTATGTTGAGATTTTGACTGTAGCTACTGGTAGGAATATATCAAGTCAAATGACCCAAACAACCGTCATTGACTAGACATCTTGTGATTTTCGTGTTTCAGTTTTTCACAAATAAAGCTAACCATTTGGTAGTTTACATGTAACATAGTTATTCTATTTTGTGACAGCCGCACTGAAATACATCTAGTACTTAGTGATTTTTTGTTGTTCGGACAATGTGTCAGGGAATCATGTTGTTATTCTTTAAGAGGATGTAAATACAGTGCTGTTTATTTTTATACTTACATAGTAGTACCTAGTTGTTACATAGTCTTTGTGACTTCCAATACTTTTTGGTTGTGCGTCCTGATATAGCCTATTTGGACATTGTCCGCTGGTTGAAAACGTTGCGCCTCCTCGAACGAGAGATAAACTTACATGGAATTTATGGACCTGTAGATTTATTTTATAAATACAGAACATGTAGGCCTAAACTAATTTCATATTTCGGCGCCCATATTTCTATTTAGTTTACTCTGGCAGTTTTCAGTTAGTGATCTAAATAGATATGATGTTTGTGTGAATTTGTTATAGATGTGAAGAAACTGATAGCTTCTTCAGTGCATGATTATGTTAGGACATATGTTTAATTACTAAACATAACACATTTCTTTAGAAGGAGGCATTTAGTCTACCCTTGCTATTATAGTAGTTCTCGTATTTGTTCTTTTAAACGAAGGATATACACGATACTGTGTCCCTTGTTGAGACTACACAACTCCATTTATTAATACGCTGGTGTGAAATTGTTGTAGTGTCTATCAAGAATCAAGTCTTTCGATACGTGTTTTGCTGCATGTAATGATAATACGGAATTGGATAGAGAAGGCAGGAACTTGAATTCCGTTCAATTAGCGAAATAAAGATGCATTGTACAGGATTTACTATGCACGACTTGTGGAATAATATGTATACGTGCAGGATTGATGGATACACATCCACTGGTGACATCCTTGGATTTCCAAATATGATTCGTCGTTTTAGTGTGGACTTCGACAATACTAAGTCACGTAAGTAAAAATGTGTCACTAACAGACAAGTTTATCAAAATCTCATTATTATTTTTCTGTATCCTGTTTCATTTATTAACTGTTGTTCATATATGTAGGCCCATACGCCCTAAATGTATATATTTTGTGTTTATTCTTACTGTATATCTTAATGTGTCTATACTTACTGTATGCCTACATCTTAATGTGTCTATACTTACTGTATGCCTATATCTTAATGTGTCTATACTTACTGTATATTTTAATGTAGGCCTATCTATTGTTACTGTATATCCATCTTAACGTGTCTATTCTTACTTGTGCTTTTGATAGAAAGTTACACGTGTGATTCCGGGGTCCGAAAGGGAAATAGAAAGGCGTCTACTGGCGTTTTGTTGGCTGTCACATTCAATGTATGGTCAAAGTGAGCCAGAAGCCACATATATATAAAATAAACAGAGATAAGTAATATTACTTTTGCATCTACACAATGTGTAAGTGAAAACGGTTTAACCAGTCAAATTAATTATTTTATTCTAACGGTTACCACTAACATTATTTAGAAACATCAAGGAAATGTTGGAAAAATCCGAGACTGCAGACGAGATTCGAATCAGGTCCGTTTTGAAAGCCCCTCAAATGTAGAACAAATAAGAACAACACATAAGTTGCACAGATAAAATGTAACTTGTGTAAATGAATAACATAATATAGAAGCAGCCAAGACCCATTATTCAAGAACAAATAATAATGCTGCACATAAGATATAATATATAGATATATATAAACTCTCATGACGACATTGAGCTTTAATAAATACTGCTGGCTCATTACAGAAGTATATAAGTGGGAACACTGCACTTACATATTTAGGATAATTAAACACTTATCAGTTCATTTCAATTTCTGTTGCTGCAATTTCCGACTTTTAGAAAGCAATGACAACCTATTGTAGGTAAATATTGTCTAGAGAATACCATCTTGAGGAAGTGTGCCTATGACAACATCCTGTTTGTTTGTTAGTTGGGGGATTCGACCAGGCACTCGCTATGCCTGGTCACGTCGCTTTCCACCTAGTCCTAAAAAGGACTTTTTCTGGCGATATCACGATGACAACATCCTAACTGTTGTGTGGTGCTAATATAGTACTTGTTGTGTAGTAGATCTGGCTTCAGACCACGAGTACAAACAGGAAGCACCAATGATATACAATATTACAGAAATTAACAATACAAGCGGACACTGAAACAGACACTTGACACAGACAGATAGCTCCCGGTCCTTTCACTCTGGCGATAATCTCGACTGATCTATTGTTCCTTGTCCTAAGCTATATTATTTCCCGTGGACACAGCGATTACTGTCAGTGGAGATGCTAATTGAAATCTAACACCTTTTTAATCTTTCATCGTATTCCATTGTCTAAGTGCAAGCACAGACCTTCAGTTCATCCTAATCATTGTCATGCTACAGTCAGTAGTTACCATCTTCATTATTTGCTAATTCCGTACTGTCTGAAAAGGGGGTTGGGGTGTGGGAAAACTTGGAACAGTGTAAAGAAGTTTTGCTAATAGCTGGTAGCACTCTAGATACACACATCGACGTTTCGACTAAAATATATTCATCAAGAACAATAAATGGACAGCCTAGTAGATAACACTAGTAAGTTGTAAATTATTATCTTCATTCCAAAACTGATGTTGCTTTTCTTATTAAGTTTAGCCTTGACATAGAAGTTAAAGCCAAATCCACCCTTATCTTTAATTCTGGTGTGCACTTTCCATCGCTTCATATGCTAGATATGAGGTATATGAAACATTTACTTCCTCTAACTTATACCCATTCATACTATGTCGGTATGTGTCTCTGTTAACCAAGATATTGCCTGCGCTGATTTCCATTCCGTACTTGCTGGACACTTTTTTCCAATTTTGCTGCTCTACCATAAAATATACTGGAATATCTATCTGTTGTCTTTTCTCTGCTTTTTCTGCGAGGCGTCGCAGGATTAAATGACGATGGGTTTTCGTGCTTTGGCACGATTGATCCCTTGATATTCAGTACTACTGTACCGTGTCAGAATGTTGGTAACTCCTTTAATTCACCTAATTATTGGTCTTCCTCTGTATCTTGATGTTTCCATTTTCATGTTGTATGCTCTTGCCGCTGGCCAATAAGGGTTCATTCTCATTCTGTGGTCGAATCATTTCAGTCTGTTTTTCTATATAAATGACCATTGTTGCTCCAGCAGTTTTTCTAATCTCTTCATTTCTCACATGGCCTCATCTTGTTCTGATTACTGCGTTTCTTAGACATATTTTACACATAGCTTTCTCTCTTGTTCTGTAGTTAGTGCCCATGTCTGTCGTTGATAAAACAATTTTGTGATGAATATTGAATTTATTATTATATCTAATATAACTTATCTTAAAAATAAATAAATATTTGCCTAATTTTTGTTAATGTAGAATACATTGTGCACCGTATCCTGAGTTTCATGGTGGTGCTTTGACATGAGGAAATTATTAATATCTAAACAAATTACAAACAAGTTAAAAATGAGAATTATAAAATGCTACATCTATTCCATATTAATGTATGGCTCAGAAACATGGACACTAAATAAACAATTAGAAGACAAAATTTGATGCCTTTGAGATGTGGGTATATAGAAGAATAGGGAGAACATGATGGAAAGAGAAGAAAACAAATAAAGAGGTGATAAAGGCACTTAATATGAAGAAAGAACTACTAAGAGAAATAAAGATCAGGCAAATAAAATACTTTGGACACATTAAAAGACATGACACCTTATTGAAGATCTTACTTGAGGGTAAAGTCAAAGGGAAGCGAGCAAGAGGTAGGCAGAGATACAAGTGGGAGAGTAACATCACACGATGGTCAGGTTACAGTCTAGCAGAGTGCACCACCAAGACAGGAGATGTTGGAGATACATTGCAGCCAACCTTCGTTGCGGAGTCGTCACTTGATGATGATGATGATGATTTGTCGTGCATTATGGTTTCACTGCTTGTTGTATGGGTTATATGACCACATTCAATCGCAGGTCCTTGCCGTATTTTCGTCTATCTCAACACTTAATCTTTGTCGATTTTTCTACATATTTGTTGGCTTACTACAACCTATTTGTTACCATACATCTTTGTTGTCCCTACAGTATGTTTTTTCCTCCAATACATGTTACCTCCTACAACACAGTTTAGGGTTGCTGTTACAGCGCCCCTTATAACATATTTATTGCCTCGTACAACATTTGTTGTCCCTTATATTTGTTACCCTAGCAAAATATATTGCTTCCCCCACCCTTACATCTTATTTGCTTCCGGCCTTCGTTGCCCCTTGCAATATTTGTTGCGGAAAAAGTTTCCCTATTTTCCCCGCCTTGTACCAAACCATATATCTCTAGTTATTAGATATACCACCGTACGCACCACGTCGCGATAACATTTGGTTGCAATTAATATTACTGAGAGTTCCTATACTGCATATACATTTTAAAACTAATCTTGTGAAGATCGTCTCAGGGTCGTTATGACTAGTTTAATAAGTTTTCACCAGTATAGCTAAACCGTTTTTATATAAACGTATAGTAATAGTACAACCGCGATATTTCAACTGAGAATGGGATACTACCTTATAAAAGCACACGTCACTTAATTAGCATCAGCGACCATACAACCCGCATCTGCGATGCAACAATATACACACCAAAGAATTGTTACAGAACTGTTCCATCTTCGCGGTTCACAGAGTGACAGTCTGGACATGACCGGGCTCCAATAAAGATTTGTGTACAGAAAGTAAACACGACCTGAAAGGTCGATTTTTGTTATTATTTCCATGAATTTCTAATAGTGACCAACGAAAAAGCATGATAGTAATCAAAAACATCAAAAATAGTCTTGTTTACTTCCTGTACAGAGGTCTTTACTGCCAACGGCCTCGATCTGGTTCACAAAAGTATCGTCTCTGTTCTGCAAAACAGCCTTGGGGAACCCACAGAGATCGAAAACATATATACCAATATGGACCGGATGCATAGTGATTGATCGCAAAAGAAGTAAAATCCCGACAATAACGTTACTCTTACAACTGGTATCATGACGCGGGAAATCCCGTTGTACATCCTTGTTTCTAAAGATCCGTGTCAGGCCTGGTCCTATACGCCAAACTTGCAGTATGCCCGTCATCCATACCGTAATACATGCATTCGAACACACTATTTCATTTCTACTATCACTGAAGTGGGATGTTTCGGGCCATTGTGGCAAATAAAAGTGACAAAATTCATTACTATTCTATGGACAACATCCTGCTGGAATTTCGTGTGACCATTGTCCTGTTACAACAGATCTAGTGGGAGTTTGAGAACTAACACTGGAAAAGTTCATTTACAAATATTCTTCTTCTTCAGCATTCATTCTCAAACTCCCGTCAGATCTCTCTAGTAGCAGGACTATTGTCCTACTAGGTTTCCAGCAGGATTTAGTATAGAGAATGGAAATGCGTTATGTCGCCGTTTTATTTGCGCCAATGGCCCGACAAATGGCCGAAGACGGCTTCGGCGAGACAAATATTCTAGTCGCCCGTATGTTGTTGGACCTGAAAGGGAAGCAAAGAGTAGCAAAACAATTAACCTTACATGCGTGTGTCGTCAATACTGGATTTACCTATAAGCTAAGCAAGCTATAGCTTAGAGCCCCCACTTTGTTGGGGGACCCCAAATTTATTTTAAATTTCACTATCTATATATTCTTAATCGTTAAAGGGCCCCCATATCTCAAATAGCTTAGGGCCCCATATCTCAAATAGCTTAAGGCCCCATATCTCAAATAGCTTAGGGCCCCATATCTCAAATAGCTTAGTGCCCCATATCTCAAATAGCTTAGGGCCCCATATCTCAAATAGCTTAGGGCCCTATCAAGTCTAATCCGGCCCTGCATGTCGTAAGAGAAAATAAAGGAGATTATGGAGTGAAATTAGCTGTCCATCATGTATATCGTCGAAGTGTGCAGATATCGCAGCAAAACTAAACAATGACAACACATTCCGTTTTTTAGGCTTCATCCTGTTAATTTGCAAGAGTGTGTGAACGAAAGTATAAGACAGATTTTATTACAGGTGAAGTCTGCAACTATAGTCACACACAAAAAAATTAAAATTTATAATGATCTCCCTTTCGAGTATACAAAAATGTCGAACACTCATCTCGGTAAATTATGAAGCTGTGAAAGATTTCTGTAGCTAAAAAGCCGCTTCAAAACAAATTATGTATAAAAAAACACAGGTAAAAATATATTATAGGATTACCTAGATACTATTTTTACCCAAAAATAACGCAAACGTTTGAAGATCTGCTCACATTATGAGATGGCTGGTTTTCTTCATGTTTTTATTAGCGATTTCAAAATGCGAATTGTGCACATGAAAAACGAAATATGGTTAGCGTGCATCTTTGCAGATTTGGTGTTCAAAATGATTACATACACGTGTATCGTACGATGGCAATGTGCGTGCTCGATTGAAGATGAGTTTATTTTTGGCGTGCATGCAGTGTCCTTCCTGTTGTGTGCCAGCGCTGCGAAAAGGAACTGAATAAATCTAAGACAAGGTGATCATAACATGCACGGCTCTCAAGTTGTGAATTATTCCAAACTTAACTGTGCGAAGAGAAAAGTTATTATTTAACAAGGTGGCCAATAGTAGATCATATATATATATATATATATATTTTCTCACTCGTGCGGCACCCAGGGCATGTACTTATAGTTAGGATGCAAAGAATAGGGACAGTCTTCTTTCCATGCATGTCGAAGGAGACGACTAAGTAAAGTCAGGGCATTGACAGCCTGTCACCTGATTGAAAAAAATATCGTTGCCACTGCATATCTTGTCTTGATTGCTTACTTATTTCTTCTTTCACGAGGTCTTCATGGGTGATGAAGAGATACCAACCAGCTGACATTGATGCTTTGTTCTTTTATGGTAGCCTTCAACGTTTCGGAGAATGCTAGATGCGCTGTCACTGTGGATGGGTCAACAGATCGGACAGAATAAGGATTAACTAAGTTGGCACAAGAGTGTATGCTACACTACTGTCAGGACATGACCCTGAGATTCTCTCCCAATTGATTGCCTCCCTTCGAAGACTAAATTTGTATCCATAACCGCCCAACACAACCGTGCCTATGATACAATAAACATAATTGGAGTTGTCACCTCAGTTAACTCATCTGAGGACCCGGGTAGCTACCAGATAACTCAACTGAGGACCTGTGTAGCTACCAGCTAACTCAACCGAGGACCTTTGTAGATACCAGATAACTCAACTGAGGACCTGTGTAGCTACCAGATAACTCAACCGAGGACCTTTGTAGATACCAGATAACTCAACTGAGGACCCGTGTAGCTACCAGATAAGGCTAGGGCTGTCAAGAGAAGAGTTACCTGTGCATAGCTCAAGAGATTACATCATCATTATGTTATATATATATATATATATGCTAGTGTTTGTGTATGTTTTATATATGTATATATATATATATATATATATATATATATATATATATATATGTGTGTGTGTTTGTGTATGTTTTAATCTTTTTTGCAAGTTTGTAGCACAATAATGAATTCAAAATAAAAATCTGCGTGTGGCCAAACTGAGAAAGGGAGGAGTAAGCGATGAGAGCCAAAAACTTAACGATACCTTCAGAAATTTTGGGAAAAAAAAAATATTCAGACACATTTGTTTTTCCAACATGCACATTTATTTGATGTCTACTCCATGTGTCTGATGAGCAAGATGTTTTAGATACGTTATAGTCAACATGTAAAGTGAATTGCAGTTTGTGTTCCAAGCCAACTTTTGTTGACTTAAATACACATGCAGGTTTCAAGGCGATATAGTTCTGTGCATTACTTTAGCTTAACGTGTTTTAACTGAAGTTGATGCCGTGTTTAGCTGTTAACTGTTTCTGATAGTCCAGGTACACGCAGCGGTATACGTTTTGTGGTGCATTCTCCACGTGAATATTCAACCTGTTTATAGCTCATCATCAGTTTTGTATTTCTAAAATTTAGTAATTTAGTACAACTGTTGATTGGTTTCACTAACTGGTACTATCGGGGAGCCGTTTGTGTAGTTTTTAAGTCACTCACCTGCCGAATGGCGAACCCGGTGTCGAGTCATGACCACCCAGTATAGGAGACCTGTCAACTAAAACGTAAACATGAACTTGTTTCCGATTTTTCGTGAAATCTATTGATTGACCTTTGCTATTTTTGGCATGCAACTCCAAGTATGTAAATAGCGACCAATGCAAACACAACAATGCTCAAAAACGTTAGGAACTGGATCCAAATTAATTCAGTTAGAAGACATGTAGTACAGTCGATAGTTGCGATCTGCCCTCTAGAATCAGCCTTTCGATAATATCATGTCGCTTTAAGTGCCCAAAATACTCCTTCTTAGATGGTATTTAGAAGCCACCCTTATTAGCTGTTTATTAGCCATTGAAATTGTCAACGCAAATTCATGTTAAAATTGCCACTATAAACGAGTACTCATTAAAATAGCCACTATAAGTATGTATTCCCATTAACATTAATTACCACATTAATGTGTATTCTCATTTAATTCGTCCCATATTCGTGATTTGCTACAAACAATTCATACAGGAACAAAATATTACTGTGTTATAAAATACGAAATCTTGAACTGGAAACAGCTAATAATAGAATTGATTTTTCCATAACATGCTATAATAGTTGTACTATTTTTACCCTTCCTTATTCCACAATTTTTACTAACTCATTTGAAATAATTGAACCGTGTTTCCGGCGGATCCATGGATTAAGCTATGTAAGGATGGTCGGCAACAGATGACTCGCGTTTGGAACTACACGCAGCATCCACATGACTAAGATTATTATGGCTTTGTTTATGAAATAGTAGGTTTGGTTAGTATGTTGGATCTTAACACCGAAACTATTCTTCTCTCTTTAATGGACAATATTGTTTTCGTATTAAAATGAACAAACTTCATCTATTTTAAAAATAATTTAACATGTTAAAATAAAACATGAAATTATATAAATTAACTTTAAAGTGACATTCTTGTTTTTTCTGTATTCGGTCTCAGGTTCCTGTTTCTTAGCAGGATGTAGTTCAGTGAATTGAATGTGTTGTGTTACATTTTACAGCTTAGCTGCGATATCTTTTCCTTCCGAACTGGCACATCCTACTTCAGCGTGACTATTGTATCGCTTTTACATATGGTATTGGAAAGCCCAGCCCATCCTGCATACGTCATGCATGACATGTCGCAATGTTGATATTATTTGCTCCCTTTCCTATCACCTGCAACACATCGATGTTATCACTGATGTCATCGTGACATTCGACTGTATTTAAGACCCGTTCGAAGAATTAATTAAGCCTTCCTTCGTAATATTTTTATTGTTGTTTTCATCTCAGTTGGTCACTTTATATACTTGAAGCCGCCCTGGCTATCTTTGACATGCGACTTCATGTATATAGTAACCAACGGATATCACGAGAATATTCAAGAAAATGAACGAATGAAGGCATAATTAAATATGTGCAGAGGTCTTCTGTTATAGACGTTCATGCTACCAGAATGTCCAAATGTTAGCAGACGCTATACATTTAAATCAACAAAAGAACTGATAGTCTATTACCACTTTAGCTATCTAGAACAAAGAAGTACACAAACATGTTGAATAATACGCACATGCTAATGATGACCGGAAACAGGAAACAGAACGGTGTAAAATACTATTCCAGTGGGACTTATATAACTACATGGTTTATGCAAGTCAAATGTAATGTTAAATATTCTCAACCGCTAAAATCTGATATATATTAATGTTAAATATTCTCAACCGCTAAAATCTGATATCTATTAATGTTAAATATTCTCAACATCTGAAATCTGATATCTATTAATGTTAGATATTCTCAACCACTAAGATCTTATATTTATGTATTAGAAATGTCCTGTCGAACCAATTCATAAATATAAAACTAGAACACATTGACTTTTTGGTCGAAAAGTCAATTGTGTGTATGTTTATATCTATTTCCAGTGATTCACATAAACTAATTACCATGCGTGTCCTTTTTGTCGCCCACAATCAGTTTTGCTGTAGCCTAGCCGCTCGCCATCATCTCAACATTTGTGGATGTAATAATTATATAGACATACACAGGTCTGTAGATACGGGAGGGGTTTAGGGTGTTCAAACCCCTCCCGTAGCAAATTTGAACATGGCTTTTAGTACTAGAAACTCGACCAAAAGATCGATTAAAACTCTTCACATCGCGATTGTCAACCACAAAACGATGGACCACCGAAATAAAAGAGGCGACAAACTCCACTATATACTCATCGCACACGAGGGCCATCTCCAGATAACTCTTCAATCCCTGACGCTGAAAGGCAACAAAGTGTTTAGCAAATTGATAGATAGCTAGATAATAGCGATTTTTTCAGGTCTTAAAAAGTAGATAAAAACCCCCCACTTAAGGTAATCATACCTACGACCACGTGCTACAATTCCTGAGTTTATTGGCTTTCAATTGCCTTTCACTTAATTGTCGGTTTTCGGCGTGTTTTATAAGCTCATAAACAATTAAGAAATTTTGCGTTTTTTTACTAAAAAATTGGCCACAAATAATACATCTGGCAACACTGGTCCACATCTTTCCTCTGATGAAGTAAACATTTCTCTGTTGTTTTTTTTTTTTAAAATTAATTTTGTTTAAATATACTGTATTATATTTTTACGTATGGATATTGTTGTGATTCTCCTATAATATCACATCTTTGCATATACATATTTTGATATTTTGTTGTTAATCTGCTGATTGTTTATGATTCACTTCCATACATCAGGATTGGTTCAATATAAGATTTCATACCGATGAAAATAACTGGGCCTTAGATGAAGTCATTGCCGAACCTATGTCATGACAACACCCCCCCCCCCCCCACATCCCAGTATTTAATAGATTTGAGTATCGTTTCAAGGACACAAAACAAATAGAGTAGGGAGAGGTTATGAGACGAAACAATGTACGGAAGAAGTTATCGTGGAATGTCGTATTATCTTTAGTATATGTTTCACATTTCAGGACAAAAGCTCGTGTGTTTTTTCTGTTATTGGGTTAGGGAACACTCCTTGGATACCGGTGACGCATTCACGCATGCGCGACTTTTGTTTATGTCTCGAATCAGCTTAATTAGTACAGGGGAAATAATTGATGTTCCGGTTAGCTCAATCTATTTGTTGTTTAATAAGTATATCTAACTTTGTTATGATGTGATTGGTGACTAGAGATTGTTCTCTCTGTGCTTATATTTCGTTTCGTTGGACAAACTGTCGATAGTTTGCGAATTATTATCTTGCACTTTAGCTTTGAGACTAGCGCGTTAATGAGTGTTAGAGAATAATAATTGACTTTAGCTAGCACCTGACATGGCGACCATGTATCTTCAGGAAGGCATCATATTGCATGGTCAGGTGTTCTGTGCATGGGTTGCCATATTAGTCATTTTGAAATGATATTTGCCATGCAGTTAATTTTTTTACTATCTTGGATTTTTGTCAATTTGAAAGTATTCATTTTTTAAACATTTTTTTGTAAATTATTACATGTGAAGTCTGGACAGACTAATTAATGTTAATAAAATGGCTTTCTCTTTAATTGTATCTAATTATAATACAAAAATCGAATACAACGTAATCGCATAGATGCAGTCGCTAGGATTAAGTGATTATAATTACATTACTTATGCGTTTTATGGTCTCAGTAGTTTTAGTTCACAATTTATGAGTTATTTTTGAGGCTATTCCCTAAATTTTGGCCATATTTAGTTGAAATTGTATGGCAACCCTGGTTCTTCTAGTGTTGTTGAACTGATGCCTCGGTACTAGTTATATGTCTATGATACAATATTCTTGCATATAATGTGTTGCTGCTATAATGGAAGTGTCTGGTTAAAAATTTTACGTGCGTTTTTTTAAAAAATAGCAATATTCTTGTCTAAAGTTTACCTTGCTGTGATATCGATGGAAAGGAGTGATATTTAAGTGTATTTTTTTCGCATACTCGTATACATATTCTCAAAAATATTGTGGACAAATGTGCTGTGTTATGTGTATCACCGGTGTGTTCCCGGACCCCGAGAAAGGAACAAAGAATAGCAACCCTAGTGTTTGTCACACAGGTCGTTTATGACGACTGAGGAGGGGTTGTTTTTTTTATGTGGGGAGGGGGAAATTGGCTGTCGTCTCCCACAAGAGGGTCTAAAGTTACCAAACAGCCGTGCTAAAGTAGGATATATCATGCCGAAGAGCACAGATGTCACAGCGAAGCTGTAAACTATAGGTAATGGGTCCTGTGGAAATAGGAGCTGCCGAAGTTGAATGTGTCGGGCCGTTGACACATAAAACGACAACACTATGTATTTCCGTTCACTTGACTACATCGTGCTGAAATTCTATTGTCACCAATATCCTTATATAAGAAACATCCATCAGGAGTTTGAACACCACCGCAAAAAAATTTACATAAACATTGCATAATTTTTTTGAAAATACGGTGTTAGTCGAATACTTTTCTATAACCAATAGTACATGTTGGTTGTGCCAGCATTACATCGGTCATCTTTACTTTCCACGATTCGACCTGGTAACCATTTCCTCTCGTTAACAAGTCCCATCTTGATCTGGAGTTGAACTATTACAGTGACAGCTGGAATGCTAAAGCAGTGTATTTGAAGGTGTACTGGTATTCTGACAATTGTAATGGTCAGAGATCATCGACAATATAATGCATCATGTTGGCTAATAGTAATTTTAGCCAACATTACTGTTTCATTATGACGTGGCCTTTAAAGGGCTTTGTCCTCACTGTAATTCTTTTGGTTCTGTGCAAGCTGTCCATCTTCTTCTAGTGTCATGTTCGGAATGTATTCCATATTATGTGTCCAATGTAGTCTTCCATATTATGTGTCCAATGTAGTCTTCCATATTCCATATTATGTGTCCAATGTAGTATTCCATATTCCATATTATGTGTCCAATGTAGTATTCCATATTATGTGTCCATTGTAGTCTTCCATATTCCATATTATGTGTCCAATGTAGTATTCCATATTATGTGTCCAATGTAGTCTTCCATATTCCATATTATGTGTCCAATGTAGTATTCCATAATATGTGTCCAATGTAGTATTCCATATTATGTGTCCATTGTAGTCTTCCATATTCCATATTATGTGTCCAATGTAGTCTTCCATATTCGATATTATGTGTCCAATGTAGACTTGGTTTGCCTCTTATTCTCTTCCCTGGAAACCCCCCCCCCCCACACACTTTTCATGAGTACTCTTTCTAAACAACTGTCTCTTTATATGTACGAAGCCTGTTATTTTTTTTATTTTTGTGTGTGTGGATAGTTTTGTGGATCATTCTTCTATATTCAGGTCTTTCCGTATGTCTGGGTTAGTTCGTCTTTATATTCATGATATTCCTAGCACCTTTCATTTCGAATGCAGATATTTTCGTTTCCATTTCGGATGTCATTGCCCACTTCTCAATAACCATATGTTGGCACTGGTAAAATATAGCTTTTTAATAGTTGTGTGTTTTTTTCTGTTTCATCTTTGCCATAGATTTTTCATCTGTATGTTTTTAGTGCCATTGCTAATCTCTTTCTGATCTTTACTGATCAATCTCTTATGGTGTTGATGGTTAACCCAAGATATTCTTTGCTATTGTAGGTGTTCATCTCTGCTAATATGCATTATTCTTGTCTTTTTTGCATTTAGAAAAATATTTTATACCTGTCATGATGTTTGACTGACATAACCATGTGTTCTAAACACGTGAATCTCATTGATATAGGGTGATGTCATCTGCAAGCCTACTTTCTGGAATCTCACGACCTCTGATATTAAGGAGTTGAAATTGTTTCTAATGTTGGTCTTCTCGTACATCTCGCATGACGATTTATGGTCATTTGTTGAACAGGTGTGGTAAGAGGACGAGTCCCTGCCTTTTTTTTTTAAATCTCAAACCAGTCAGATGTTTTTCCTTAGAGGTGGAGGATCAACGATGTTGCTCTTGATAAAACATTTTAATGAGCTGTATGAGATGGTGTGGGAAATCTATGATTTCCATTATGTTCCATAATTTCTGGTGTGTTACGCAGTCAAATGCCTTTCAGTAGTCCACGAAACATGTGTATATGTCTGCATTGAACTCTCTGCATTTCTCTAGTATATTTCGCGTTGAAGATGTTATTTCTTATACCACTGTTCTGTCTAAAACGTGCCTGAACTACATTGATTTCTCTATCCATATTTTGTTCCATTCTTGTCATGATTATCTAGAAGTATCTTGCTGGCATGACTGATCAGTTCTATTGTTCTGTAACTTGTGCAGAGTTTCAAGTTCAGGGTGACTTCAACACTCGGTTCTTCTGTGAGTTCTATGTTTCTAGTTTTGAGTCTGTGTCTATTTGTGATTCTTCGTAAATTTCCTAAAGTATTCCGTCCACATGTTCAGAATGTATTCTTTTCTGTTTGTGTATTTCCTGGCTTGTCTTCGATTGCTCGAATGGTTGTTTGAAATTGTGCTTGTTTTTCTTTAGTCAATAGGTTTTAATACGACCGACGATCACGCATAATCAGTTCGGGTTACTATCGTGATATATGTGTGTATTTATAGATGTTTTCACCTCATAACCAGCTTGTCAATTAGTACCAACACTCGAGAACTAACTTATCCTTATTGGAGCTCAGCCAAGTCGTACCTTTCCACATAATACGAGAATTAGCAGTGTTGCTGAATTGAAAATGTGGTGCCGTTATTTCAACAGTTAAATAGCAGTGCTTCTCAGGGGATAAGCTATTATTATTGCTATTATTGCCCATCCGTGTTTTTCCAAGATATGAACGTAGGGTAAAGCATATCAATACTGCGACCTAACATGCAAAGGCAACTAAGGAATTGTTGTTGGTTAAAAAAAATTTCTTCCCCATCTTATAGATTATAGAGGGTCAGTGTGATCCAGGAGACATGCTGAAGTAGAATGTATCAGGCCGAAAGTGCAGGTATCGCAGCGAAGCTTAAATCATGACACAACGTGTTCCGCTCTCTGGTCTGCATCCCGATAATCTGCAGGAGTTTGAGAACGAACTATAGAAGAATATTATTGCCAAGAGTGTAAGCTCTTATTCAAAGTTTCTCACGGTGCGGGCACGGGCATACAAGTGAACTCTACCATAATGTAAACAGAAGTACCAGATTGTTAATGGCATGATTTTTGGTGTTGTACAGTTTACCTGGGTACAGGTATGCCAGGTCCAGACATCAGTTAAGATATACGAAGGTGCGCAGTTCATTGCACTGTATGATTGTGCGTCATGGTGAATTTCAACTCAGAATGTTATTCTAGATGTTCCAACTAAGGTTGTATGTAAACTGTAGGTCTGTGCTGAACACAGGCGGAATATTATGTTAGATGATCAAGTGTGGACGTCTGTGCGTGGGTTGATATCTCGTGTACACACCAGACGTCTGAGCATGAGTTGATCAGAGCAGAAGGCGGTGATGTGTTGATATCTCATGTACACGTCAGACTTCTGAACGTGGGTTGATCACAGTGTGTGGCAGTGATGTGTTGATATCTCGTGTACACGTCAGACGTGTGAGTTGATCCACGTCTTACGTCTGAGCGTGAATTTATCACAGTAGGAGACGGTGCTGTGTTGATATCTCGATTCTTTCTCTTCTTGTAGTTGTAGGTTGTAGTTAATTCAAACGAAATAAGTTGTACCGTGAATCACAACTTTGCTGAGCTATTTGTTCTTCGGTCTGCACATCCAACTACAGCAAGTATATTTTGGTTGGTAACAAACATAATGAAACTTCATTTAATCGTAAATTATAACACACCATAGATAAATGATCTGATCTCTTACTTGTGCATGATTGTTGCAGACATTTTTAATGGTATCTTCTTAGTATGACTCGTGTCCTCGGAAAACTTATCATGTGTCATTACGTAAATAAAATACGAATGCTTTTTGAAACTGGAATTAACAAATTCTCTTCTGAACCTTTTTGATCACCGAACGCTGACGTATATTTATCAATTATTTGAAAGCCCGATTAGTTGTGACAGTACGAGATAATGCTCATTGATAGGTCCCACGAAATGAGTATGTTTAAGAATTTAGTTAATTTAAAAATTTAGTTGCGGAGTGCTCATTATAACTACATTTATATGTATGTCGTATTTTGGAAGCAGATCACAAAGTGAATTAGATAAATTTTTATATCTAGAAGGTCATTCTTAGGTTAACAGTAGAATGCTGGATTGGATTACTTCTAAAAGAATTTGAGAACGTTTCTCAATGACATACCTGCCCTATGTTCCAATGTTCCTTGTACAAGGCGTGATATTGTGAATGCAAAGAATACGTTAAGGCTGTCGGTATTGAGTTTGCTGAAGTTGATGGAGGATGTGTTTCGAAGACCATCTTTGTGGAATTTGTCCGTACTTCAGTGTTACTTATTATGTCAATGCTCGACGGGAAAGTCGATGTGGAAGAGCTCAGCCTTCAATGCCAAGCGAAGTCAGTGACGGTAAGTACATACTAGCTACTTTGCTTTTAAATTAGCACCTGGTCATACTTTAACAATAAGATGTCGCAGAGCTATTAGAACACCTGGGGCTGGATTTCAAAGTACGGACTCGAACCTAGATGTGTACCGTGGTCAGTCTAAAATAAAAATAAGCAGTCTCTACAGAATGGCATGTTACCTTGTGTTACGTCTATTTTCATTGGGGTATTTCATCTCTTCTCCTCCAGTTTTTGTATTACCGTTTACTTATTCATCGTCGTCCAGCATTTATACTTTCATTTTGTTATTGTAGTGTGATAATAAACTGTGCCGCCCCTTAATCGTCACGTCGTGTGTAATATTCTTAAAGACATTTGTTAGACTTTAAAGGTCTATACATCGATTTGAGTGTTCCTGTAATATTCTTAAAGACAGACATTTGTTAGACTTTAAAGGTCTATACATCGATTTGTGTGTCCCTGTAATATTCTTAAAGACAGACATTTGTTAGACTTTAAAGGTCTATACATCGATTTGTGTGTCCCTGTAATATTCTTAAAGACAGACATTTGTTAGACTTTAAAGGTCTATACATCGATTTGTGTGTCCCTGTAATATTCTTAAAGACATTTGTTAGACTTTAAAGGTCTATACATCGATTTGAGTGTTCCTGTAATATTCTTAAAGACAGACATTTGTTAGACTTTAAAGGTTTATACATCGATTTGTGTGTCCCTGTAATATTCGTAAAGACATTTATTAGACTTTAAAGGTCTATACGTCGATGTGTGTGTTCCTGTTTACTTCCAGTGATTCGTAAAACATTAGTATTCTACATCATCAATGTTTACTTCGTCAACAGCTTGCAATGTCCCTATCTAGTTCGCATCTAGGTATGCACTATAATGTCCCTATCTAGTTCGCATCTAGGTATGCACTATAATGAACACTATTCATGGTTATTTATAAGTTTAATCATTTGGGTCAAAAACTGAAGGTAGTGTTCTACGTTTTTGTTTTGTTGACATACCTTTTAAAAAAAAATATATGTAAGTAACAAAATATGAAGTAATATTTCACAACGATCGTATAATGAATATAGATGTTATTATTGTAAATATGCTCAGGAAATACTAAAGATTAGCTCTTGCTACTTTTATGCAGTGGGGTGATTTCTCTAGAGCATAGATTCCAAAAGTGGGCAGTGCCACTCCATCTCCCCAGTAAGCGAGCGCTGAAGCCTTTTAGAGGGCCTAATTGGGGTCGGAAGCATGAGGGAGGACGGTCTATGGGTCGATGGCTCCTTATAAAAGAAATTAATAATATATTTAAAAATTAGTTTTCATGATTTTGCGATATATTTTATAATACATTGTAAGGTGTTTTAATTGTTACAGTGTATGGTGTTTTAATTATTACAATAAGAATTTTACTAATGTAAAGCTATATCTTAATATGTATTCCGAGTTTTCATATTTAAATTGTATGAAAATGTGCATAATATTATTTGAGCAAACACTTTACAATTTTTACATATGGGCTATGTTTCATCAAAATTGTTATAGCAATAACTGTGTTCAAGATTAAACACGTATTGGTCGTTATTTTTTCAATAATTAAATGACATAAGCAGAAATGTATCATTAGTTGCTATTTACGACGAAAATATAAGGATTGAACGGGAAAAATTTATAATTTAGGGGGAGGGGGCGCTACAACATTTATGTTTTACAATGTGGACGGGGACCCCAAAAAGTTTGAGTACCTATGCTATAGAGCTATCTTTCATGCACAGGAATTTTCATCATTAGCCGTTATGCAATGCTTAGTACAGACGTGTCCTACTTAGAGAGTAGGTGGTCTATCAATACAGTTAGGCTCATAGTGTTTTTGATGATCGGCTACACGCCTCATAGTGTTCTTGATTGTCGGCTACACGCTTCATAGTGTTCTTGATTGTCGGCTACACGCCTCATAGTGTTCTTGATTGTCGGCTACAAAGCTCATAGTGTTCTTGATGGTTGGCTACAAAATCCCAGGCAATCAATATTTAAGCAAGTCATAATTGGAGGAATCAGAACTTACTCATTATACGGAATATGCGGACTACGTAACTACTCTTGGCTGGTGTAATTTATCAATTCTTCAAAGTGGTTTGGCGGCAAGAACTATGCTTATAGTTACCAATAAAAATCATGGATATGTTAGATCAAACAAAGTAATTGACATCCGTATAATTTGAAGTAGGCCATGAAACACATTTCACTGATATAATTTGTTAGCTCAATACCTAAGTATTTCTCAAAAGTTTAGATATAATTTCATAACAAGTATAAAGATCTGTTTGTGTGTACATTCAAAATAACGCTTGTCTGTAATATGTTTGCTGGATATTCAAAATAACGCTTGTCTGCTATCTATTTGTAACTGTTAAATGATATAGAAAATCATGTACGTGACCTTCGAGAATGGTAACGTCAGGACATTGGTTTTCAACCTTTGTTGAATTTTTATGCACCACGATCGTAGGGCAGCCCCTTCACCACGCAGACCAGCAGTGTACCGCCTGCCTTTAATTCCCTACCAATAGAGAAAGCGATTTTTAACAAAAAATCATTAATCTACTGTTGCCAATCACAAAACAGTACAACACTGGCTGTAATTAATGTTTCGAATAAAATATCTTTATGGTTTTTTTTTCAATTTAATCTTGATTTTGCTGCACGAAAGAGTGTCAATACACGAATTGTATCGATAACGTAGAAGACAGTTGTGGGCATCCGTGATCACCTACACCCGCAGACATATCATCTGATGAAGATAGCTATTTGGATTTTATATTTTTAAATGCAATGTCCCAACAACGCTGTTAACGCCAGATAATCTTATCACATAAATGACTGATGGGGTGTATTTTTATAACTAATCGAAGTTAGCTCATCTGTAGTTTCGATTTTGGTTTTGAGTGTCGTAATTACTTTTACTATTTGTTGTAATTCTGTGACAGAACATCTGGAAGATGGTATTGTTTCAGTTAGTTGTACACATATTTCGCTATGTACACTTAATGGAGAATCTAAACGCAAAACAATGACATTGTGATATGTAAATCTGAAGGAAGAATCCGTTTCAATGGACAAGATATGTAAATATTTCGTGTACTAATAGAAAAAAAATAATTCAGCATAAAGCTATTTAAAGTTGGGCATAGACTGATAACTTGTCACTTGTAGAAAAATAATGATTGTCACTGTCTTGTCTTGATTTCTTACTTTTGTCTTCTGTCAAATCGTCTCCAAGGTTACATGTCTGTTAGTGATAACGAAGAGATTACGGTCAGGGGACATTGCATCTTTGACCTTTTGTGGCAGACTCCTAGTTGGCGCGGAATGCTAGATGTGTCCTCACTGCAGATTGGTTTCACTGCAGAGTGAAACAATCATTTGAGACTTGAAATAGCTCCATGAACACTTCAAAAAAATAATAATAATGACAATGAGTAACAACGATCTGGAAATACTCTGCTTAATTACAACTGGAGCTACCGACGGGAATATTGAACAAGTTTGACATATTCGATCTTCCGTACACCACCATCTTCATCATCCTCTTGTGAATCTCTTTTATATTAAGAATTATCGATTAATGGTATCGATAACTTTTAACATAGGTCAAAAAGTTAGAGGGCATCCAAATAGGGTGATATCGTATTACCTTAATGTGAATGCAAAAATATTAACGGTAAAACATTCTTTGTTTTATTTTCAGGTCATGAGACGCCATTTTCTATCAAACTGAGTAATATTCGTGCTTTACCAAGATCACGGTCAGGGGACGACATTGAGAAAATGACGGTTGCGGACTTCGACTCCATGGTGAACAATAGTTCCTCTACTGGACAGAAATGCGAGTTCTTCTTGAAACAGAAAAAAGCACAGCGGAAAAATAATTTCGGTAAGAATAAAATTATCAGTAAGAACACACACGGAAAACCTATTCCTATTAATGGTATTAATATAACTACCCATTTTATATCTTATGTTTCTTCAGCGCCGAATACGGTTGGGTAGAGCCATATGCTCAGTGCTCTACAGTTTGAGAAATGTCCTGCTGCTTTGTTTAGCTCTGAGCATTCTTCTAGTTAGTCAGAGGTCTTTGTTCATTAATATAGTCTGTATTGTCCTGATATTATGATACTTAACGGAAAATTATGGCAGTAACACTGGCATTGAACTGGATTGGCACGCAGAGTGCAATTCATGTTTGAATTTTCAGTGACTCAATGAGTATAGAGTCACTGAAAATTCAAACATGAATTGCACTCTGCCTGCCAATCTAGTTCAATGCCAGTGTTACTGCCATAATTTCCCGTTTCATGCTGTTTTGTAGTAACAGCGGAAGCTCCTTAATCTTCCTTACATTCTGCGCAATCAAGGCCAACGAAATACGCACACATCTAACAATAGAGCAGTCGGTGTATATTCCATCCACATCACCATCCTTGGAATTCTCATTGATTAATGGCTGCACCACAGTCTCAACAGTGATTGGACACTTCTTCCAAAACTCTCCATCAAGAGTTATCACTACCCGAAAGGAAGTATTGAAATGTATGGAAACATTAACCATTTCGCACCGTGTGCCACATTCTCATGTGAGCACACATTTTGTATAATTTCCTCATCACGCTTCATCCATGAATTTCCTGTCTACTAACTTTCACACTCTGTATTTCAATATGAAATAGATTTTCTTTATCGGCGCCATTTTGGAGGTAGGTTCTTGCGTCGCGCAACTGTAATTTATGTTCCATAGTAGGACAGTCAAGTATAAATCACATTGTTCATACAGGTGTGTATCTCATGTACCCAAGAATGATACACATCGCCACATTCTGGGTCTTCTCAGTCTGCATCTTGCTGAGTGTCATAACTGCTATTGCATATTTCATTACAGAAAAAAAACAATCCTTGATATATGCGGGTGCATATATGTATGTCTGGGCAAGCAGACCTGAATTGGCCATAGACATGTGCATACATTCTTTGATGTCTTCTGTTGCATGATAATTTTGCCTAACTTGTTCTTGATTCTCTGCACATGAATTGGTCGGATTGATGTTCACTTTAAACACATGTACTGCTGCCACTGAAACCTCTTCTATCTCTTTAACTACACATCTTTCACCATTATTATTTACATCACTGTTTCCATTCTGAATTTCTAGGCACATTACTCCCGTAGGTTGCCGTTTCTTTCGGGAGAATAATTCGTTAATTTGACGCCGTAAGGAAAACACATTCAATTTCGTCGGCCATTTTGGCGGAAGTCCTTGGTATAGAAGATATTAATAGTAACCTGTTCACTCAGCGTAGCAGCCATTACTTTCATGACCGTCACATAAGCAGTTGGTTACACTAAGGTTAAAAAAAAGAGAAGGCTGGGATATCTGTTTTGCAAGCCAATGGAGTGAATTCTACGTCGCAACGTGCTTCCGCTAACAAGTCTCCTAGTACCAGCTGTAAGAGCTGCTGTTAAGAAGCGCTTCCGTAGATGCATCAATTGAATTTGGCAATCTTGAGCTACCGTCGCTACACGAAGTTGGTCATGCCTTGGACGGTCATTGGTTGTACCTGTAGCCAGAAATCTCTCATTCAGCCTTGCTATAGTGGAATGGTCACAAAATGTCTGGCAACTTCTCTAGTCACCATACCACTCCTCAGCATACCAACAGCCTGCCATCGCTTTCGTGACGAAAGTCAATATATCACAAACAAAAACACACTTCCCTTTCGATGAAAACAAAAGTGGCGGTTTACTTGCTGGAACTTTACTAATGTGAATACCAAATCTCAACTTGATTCAACTAGTAATATGGCCAAAATTCCCTCAATTTGATATTTTGCACGTGAAGCACGTAACATTGGAATAAAACATGACAACGACAATAAAACATGAAAAATATAAAAATTAACCCGTACACATTCAGGTGGTTTGAAAACATTAAAATTAACCCGTACACATTCACATGGTTTGAAAATCGCTGACTAAAATAAACAATTTAAGGATGAAAATAGCTCATGCATTTGGTGTGTTTTTAATGATTGATGCTATATAAGTTGTCACAACGATCAACTCAGTTTAAATGCGTTCAATGTTTGAGGAGTATCTTTCTCTATCTGTCTTGTTTGTTTTCAGTGTATCATGTCCTAATTCCTCAAACATCTAGTTTGTTTTCAGTGTATCATGTCCTAATTCCTAAACATCTAGTTTGTTATCAGTGCATCATGTCCTAATTCCTCAAACATCTAGTTTGTTACCAGTGTATCTTGTCCTAATTGCAAATGTTTACTAATATTATGCTTTCAGAAGATTCCACTTATTCAAAGTCACTGAAGAAAAACAAGAAATCCCAAAACATTTTCCACAACATTTTTCGGAAGAGACGACCAGTACAACATTTAGTTTTTGGTGTACCATTGTCTGAAGTTTGTGATGAAAACTTGGATCCTCCTGAGGCAATCATTGTAAGTTCGTCTCACCATTTTCTGAAACAATCATTGTAAATGTTCTGTAGTTTCTGCAGTGTAACACCAAGTTAAAGGACAGACAGAAGACTGTTTGAGTGTAACACCAAGTTAAAGGACAGACAGTAGACTGTTTGAGTGTAACACCAAGTTAAAGGAAAGACAGTAGACTGTTTGAGTGTAACACCAAGTTAAAGGACAGACAGTAGACTGTTTGAGTGTAACACCAAGTTAAAGGACAGACAGTAGACTGTTTGAGTGTAACACCAAGTTAAAGGACAGACAGTAGACTGTTTGAGTGTAACACCAAGTTAAAGGATAGGCAATAGACATAATGCATGCAGGTATGTCATCTTATTACTCTGTACACCATCATATCCAGGACAGTAGGTCCATGTCTGATCCAATAGGCTGGAAGCAGACATCTACATATCTTATTCACTCCTAACAAAACACTTGTGCATCCTTGAAGAATGAAGCTGTGATTTGTAGCACAAGAATGGACCTGCAACAAAGCTATTGCCCTTTCAAAGATTCCACCAAATATTGTATTTTTAGGAATATTGATATTAACCATTAATTATTCACTCTTTGCATATGACCCAGCCAATGTAGCTTTATATTGTGGAGTGTTTCAACGTTGGATAGTAACTGGACTCTGTATTATTGCAGTCTCAAATAGACTAAAGGGAAACTACACATAAAATGCTAAATGTTAGACACAGTATCTAATATATGTATGGTCTAAATATAGGTTATTGTTTGCAATTAGTGTCTACCTATGTATTCTATGGTTAATTAATCTAAATATTACATTAATATTCAATGTTTAAGGCTAAGGTTAGGGGTTAGTTATATTTTACATAACTAATCCTAACGCTAAACCAAAATATATTTATATTTAAATGAATAAACCATAAAGATAGCCAAGGGAAATAATCAAATAGGTAGTCACTAATTCCAAACTACCAGGTAGTTCCTAAATTTGTTCTATGATTTCCCAGAAACTCATGGTTCTGGTGTACCAACAAGGCCCACACATCCCAGGCATCTTACGACGAGGTAACAAAGCGACGCTGAGCAAGGAAATTAGAGAGAAGATTGACTCTGGTGAAAAGTATAACCTGGAGGAGCATATGGCCCCCACAGCTGCTTCTGTGTTCAAGGTTGGTGTCTTACTTATGTATTCTTTTTTTCATTTTTATTTTAGAATTCTTGTGTATCTGAACTGTTCAGAAAACAAAGGCAATCTACTGAATTTAAAATATTGCATAGAAAATCACTACAACCAAAAATGCTGGGTTCACCATGTCCTGAATAGGATATGCTACCAACAACAATTGTTCTAGAAGTATGATTTCCTTGCGGGAAAACTCAACCAAAGCACTTTTTGTGCTCTTTCAACACATGTGCATATATTTTGTTAAAATATTTGTATTTGATAGAAACCTTTGTATTATTTTATGATATATTTTAGGATTTATTATTTTATAATATATTTCAATCTCATGTTTTATATATTTTATAAATCCCATGTGCTTTTTATACAAGAATTTTATCAAGTTATTTTTTAGAACAAATCTAAGTAGGCTTATACACATTAGTCCTCATATTCCTATGGACATATCCAGTTACTTGTTGATAATAAATAATAATATCATCGTTATTATCAACGATGATAATAACCTCCACTCATAACTCTAAATATTATATTCTGTCCAGTATTTCATCTTTTACTGCAGAATTTTATTGGGCAATAAAGAATGTAGCTTAATTAGTTACTGTAAATAACTTGTTATTGCTTCAAATCCAGGAATTCCTGCGCAGTATCCCAGAAGGACTGTTAATTAATGACCTGTATGTACAGTGGGCCACAGTAAAGAAAGATGACCAACATGGAGAAAAGATCAAAAAAATTAAAACGTAAGGGCTATGTTAATAATAACTTTTCTTCTGTAGCTTGTTTTATTCATCTACATGCCAAAAGGTATCCTTCTTGACACTATCTTGTGCTGTTCACAATCTTACCAAAATAAGAATGGCTTTTAATTACTCAGAAAATGGGCAGATTCAACATTTGTATAATATTTGACAGAGAAGTTATAACAATTGGGAAAATAGAAAAGAAAGGTTAGTTGGTTACTGCTCCAACAGCCCATAGGATCATGGCTTTTGGCAACAACAAAAATAAGTTAGGCATTGTGAAATACAACTGGCATATAGGACAACTGAGCATGAGGTTGAAGTTTGAATATTACCACCCTACTTCTTCTTCTTCTTTCGTTCACATGAAACACGTCTATATCTGTAATTCTGTCTCCTTAATAAAACTCACTGTCTTTTGTAGTTCATACAGTGTCCCATAGAGCTTTGATTCCAGTGTTGTTTCCTCTGGCCAATATGTCTGCCTCAGCGTTTCATGCTCAGAACACTCTTGAAGTATATGTTTGGCACTCTGTGATGCCTGTACACATGTACACATGCTGTGTTGCCAATCTTGAACTTTGTATACATGTGACTGCGGAGTCGGTTGTGTCCTGTTCTGAGACGTGGAATTATAACTTGTTCTGATCTGTTCATAATGTGATAGTCATCTTGTTTTGGTGTTTGTGGCTTTCTTATTGACTTGATCATCAGTTTTTTCTGATGGTAGGTGATTGGTATATCTGGTTGGTCTTCGGCAGCACCTTCCTTAGTTGGTCTGCTTTTTCATTTCCTGGTATTCCACAGTGAGAGGGTATCCACTGCATGGTTACCCTATACTGGTACGACAATTCGCTAAGTAGTTTTTTCAAGTCTGTTAGTTTTCCAGACTGGAGAGCTTGAAGCACTGACCTTGCATCTGTCAGGAATACCACAGGCTGTAGGCCAGAGTTGGAGTTCAGCAGTTTTTTAGCTGCCACACTAATTGCCTGGATTTCTGCATCATAATTATTGAAGAATTTTCCTGTCGGTGTTCTGATTGTATCTCTAGGCTTGTGTGGATATTCTATATATACACCTGCACCTCCATTCCTCACAGCATTCTGTGCTGACCCATCTGTGTACACTCTGACCCATATATCTTGTGGATATTCCTCATCCAGGAAACTGAAGGTGACTGTCCTTTGCTGCACACTGTTCTGTTCGTCCTCGCTTAGTATTCCTTTCACATGGGTCTGAATGTATAGTGGCATTCCATGGTTTTGACTCCACTGGGTTTGTTCTGGTACAGACCTTAAGGGGCTGTCAACTTCAGGTAGGTCTGTAAGTTGTCTACGGAGTCGTTTAGCTTGATAGATAAAGCTGCTTCTTTTCAGTCACCCCATTGCTAGATTTTGGAATCTTTCCTTCATTGGATGACTTGGCATACACTGAAACTTTTCTGCCTGAATTAGTACTTTTGTGTCTCTGCATTCGCCAAGTGTTTGAATTCTTCCCATTTTCTGCATCTCTGCTATGGGTGTTGATTTCATTGCTCCCAACATTATTCTAAGTGCCTGGTTTTGCACTTTATCTAGATCTTGTAATGTGGTGTTTGATGCAGGACACCACTCAGCTGAACCATATTCCAAGTGTGGTCTTATGCCTTGCTGGTAAACTTTACCACCCTACTTCAATGGATCTGAGATTCTATTTACTAGGGTAGTTGTATCTGACTTACATTCCAAGCTCTGATATATTAAAACAGCAACATATGTTTATGTGAATGCATGGCATTTAAAACTGCTTCCAACCTCATGGGTCTGACATGAATCAACTGCAACATGTTAACATTTGCAGTAATGAGAGATGCTTTTATCCAAAATAAATATGATTCTTGGAGATGTGATGATGATATGGCAGCAAAATAACATTAAGATAAGACTTGAGATGGCTATGGCTGCCATGTCAAGGTTGAATATGATTTGAAAAAGTAAGAACAGACAGTATTACAGCAAAGATCAATCTATTAAGATTGCTAGTTGGATACTCAATGGAGACACAGAAAGAAGGATTTAAGCTTTTGAAAACAAGTACTACAGACGTTTGTTAAGAATTAGCTATATAGAAAACAAGACAAATATATGGCAGCAAATAACCCCATTGTGCAGGTTATCAAGAATCACTTTTGGAGTTGATAAAATGGTGTAAACATGTTGGTTTAGACATGTAATAATTTTTGTACAATATTATTCTGTAAAATTTATTTTCAAAAGCCTGTATTCCATTTCTACTGCAATTATCCAACTCTCACATCCATATAAAACAATATTTATTATTAAAGATTTCTTCTTCAGCGTTCATTCTCAACCTCCTGCTTTAATTCTTTCACATGGTTCTACTAGATTTCCAGCAGGATGTAGTCCAGAGAATGGAAATGCGTTGTGTTGCCATTTGATTTGCACCAATGGTCCGACACATCTATCTTCTGTATTTTAAAGATTTATATGAGTCTTACCACTGTACTTATTCTGCTTTTCCATATGGTATTCTATCTGGACATTGCAGCCTAGGCCTTTTCAAATTTAGTCTCTATTTTTTTGTTGGGTTGTCCATTGCTGCTTTTATAAAACCATAATTCTTCAGAATAAAAATAAAAACCCTCACAATGAAAAAAAAACTGTTTCATTGAGCTTTCTGTATAGAAAATCGTTCATCGATAAAATATGCCTTGTGAATACAATTAATCATAGCAATAGATTAGCCCCAAGAATCTTTAATAGTATGTGCCCTTGTTGCTCAGTAATTTTGCTGTAATTATGAAATTTGTTGTTCTTGACAGTGAGTAGTAGTAAATAATCAGTCGCCGATGTGTTGCAGAGATAAAAAAAAGGGGAGCAAAGGATATCAACACATTTACCTTCCATGCATGTTGTAAGAGGTGACTAAAGAGGTTATTTGATGAAGTTGACTGTTCCATCCAGTATATGGTCAAAGTGACCCACAAACCATGTTGAGGCCAGATGTGTGAGGCAGAAAGGTACAGATATCACAGTAAAGCTTGATATAAAGCAAGTTGTTCTAAGTACCGGTACATCCTTCTAATCTGCAGAAGTAAATAAGCAGTGGAAATAGCTTGCTGATAAGTGCAGGTCTAGTCTCTGACAACTGACTCAATCTCTTCACATACATGCTCCTGTTATTCATTCATCAATTTTACACATTTGTTATGAAATGAGTCAGTACACAGAAATTTGTGTACAAGTGTTACCACATTCATGTCATCTATAAAAGGAGTTGGAACATTTGTTTACAGTTTTAAAATTTTCCTATACCAAAACTTCAAAAAAAACATGAAAATAAACCTGCATAGTAGAATTTACAAACAACTCTCATAGCTGATATTTAAATTCTAGCGTAACAAAATACTTTAAAAAAAAATGTCATGACATAAATTTAAACAATTTTCATGATATACATTTTGTTCTTCTTTGAAACAGAATTCTGGCCAAACTTCCACAAACTCACTACCGCATGATAAAGCTAACAATATGCATACTTCAACACTTGGCCAAACATAGTTCTCAGAATCAAATGGGACCATACAATTTGGCCACTTGTATTGCCCCATCATTCTACACACGTGAAGAAAATTCTTCTCAAGGAAGTCTCAAAGGAGAAGCAATTAAACAGAAACAAATGCAAAACACCGTTTTTGAAATCCAAAGTGTAATTGTCCCACTGATATCATTCATGATCATTCACCATGTCGAACTATTTGGAGATGATATCCTCAATATGTTCGCAAGATATGGTTGTGAGGCATCACCAGCTGTAAACCTTTATGAAGACAGATCTGAAATTCAGAGGCAGCCTTCCTTGGAGGAGGATGAAGAAGAGAATGATCTAGTAGATGACGGACAAGATGATGAAATTGGTTTCAGAGGGCAACATCCTAAGAAGCATCACAGACTACAATTACAACAGCAGCAAGAACATATGCAACGAGATTCCAACTCTGGGACAGATTCTGACAGCATGCATAGTGTCCTGAGCATGCAGGAAACTGAAAGTGAGTACATCTTCGTTGGTTCATTAGACATTTCCACAAACATTTTCATTTGCAACAGAATGGAACCACCATCTGGACAATACACTGCATTACTTCTTTGTATATATATTGTCTTTGTGTATTTCAAGTGTGTATAAACATTCCAGGCTGAAGAACAGGTTGATAAATTGTTTTTTGCAAGTGGTAATATATCACATTTTTTAAATATAAGACCGGAGTCCATACTTTCTTAGAACTAATCAGATTTCTTAGATCTGATCAAAGACGTAATGCATTTCCTGTCTGTTTACATGACAGTGCATTATGTCAAACTGTTATTTTTATTTTTTCTACTTCATCATGCCAACATACTTTCTGTATCATCTCTTATTACCAGTGTCTTATCTCCTGTTACAAATATTTTAGTTATCTCTTGTTAACAATTCTTATGTTATTGTTACTTTTTTTGTGTGTCTTAACAACTAGTATCTGATTGTGTGATATTCATATACACATATAAAACAGGTTCATTAATTTGAATACCTGGGAACTGTAATATCAGAAGGAAAACACACATCAGAAACTTGAAATATAATAGAATACACAGAGAAAACAAGAGTTCACTAAAGAGATGTCATACATACTCCAACTACAGCAAGTCAGTGGGTCCCTGTGATTGTCTTCAGTGAAGCCACAGTGTGGATACAGGGATAAAAGTTGCTAGCTGGGTATACTTGGATAGCAGACAGTTCAGGTTAAGTGTAGATAGAACAGTCTAGCCCAGTGAAGCAATCTATCTATGAGTAGGATACTGAAATAGAAAGTTGTTCAAGTCCACTGAAGTCGGAGCTGCCGCATCCATTGTGGCATGGGTGCTCACGCTATCATCCTTGACTGAGGAACACAGAAAAAAAGAGGAAAAAAAAGACAAGTACAATTAGCTCATTACAAAACATAAAGCATCATGTACAATAGGTCTAAATCAAAAGATAAATCACCAGGAGATAACAGAATACCAAACAAAAAATTAAAGGCTGCAGAGAGATAGGTGTCAAATAGCTGAACAGAATATTCTCAATACCATGGGAAGAAAATACAGTCCCAGATGACTGGCAAAACTCAATTATATTTCCAATATGGAAAAACAAAGATAACAAAAGAGAATGAAACTTATCACAGTATCTCACTACTCAGCCACACTGGAAAAATATACGCTAAAATACCAGAACAAGACACATTATTGAACAAGATACATCATAGAACAACAACTAAGTCCAGACCAGTTTGGTTTCTGAAGAGGAGCAGGATGCACAGATGCACTATTTATACTTAGACAATTAAGCGAAAAAGCAATTGACTTTGACAAAAATCTAAACACCATCTTTGTTGACCAAGAAAACACGTTCGACAGAATAAACAGAGACATACTATGGGAAACTCTAGAAATATACGGAATCAAGGGACAACTACTGTACAACATCAAAACATTATCAAAAAAAAGTCAAAGCAAAGTGAGAACAACAGATGGAGTATCAGAACCATTCACAACAAAAATAGAAAGGGATGTGTGCTGTCGCCTATTATATTCAATGTCTACATAGACAGAATTATAAAAGAAACAGAAAAAGAGATATATAATGAAAAAACAGAATGAACAACTAAACAGCGAACTCAACGAACTGATTTTCACTGATGATCAAAGCATCATATATCTTCTCGTCCGTGTATTGCCGGGGCCCGAAAGGGGAGCAAAGAATAGCAACACTATTTACCTTCCACGCATGTCGTGAAAGGCGACTAAGGAGGTTATGAGATGGGGTTGGCTGTCCCATTCCATATAGGGTCAGTGACCGAAAGGCACAGATATCGCAGCAATGCTGTAAACCATGACACAACACATTCCGTTCTCCGGACTACATCCTGCTAATCTGCTGGAGTTTGAAAATGAATGCAGAAGAAGAATATCTTCTTCTTCAGCTTTCATTCTCAAACTCCCGCTGGATCTCCCTTGTAGCAGGACCATGATCCTACTAGATTTCCAGCAGGATATAGTCCTGAGAATGGAAATGCATTGTGCCGGTGTTTTAATTGTGCCAATTGCCCGACACAACCGTCTTCGGCGGTCATCATATATGATGATAAAGAAAAACTGCAAACTCACATCAACTATCAAGAATATGCAATAAATGCAATATGCGGTTTAACACACAATAGACAGAAACTATGCAAATAACAAGACCAACAAACCATTTAAACATCCAGAGAACACTAAAATAAAACGTCAAAGAGTTCAAGTACCTAGGAAGTATCTTCACAGAAGATGGATGACTCTATAGAGAGACAGAAACAAGATGTCAAAAGGCAAATACTGTGACATTCTAGCTGTCATCTTTGCTATTGCACCCAAAAATCAACATGGATGTAAAGAAACAAATTATCTATCAAGAGCATCTTTATACCAACAATATGCTACCAATACCAGACTTGATAGATTACGAAATGAATATATCAGGGAAAGTATAGGTATAATATATTGTACAGATTACATAGAGAGAGAACAGATCAAGTGGTTTGGCCACATTATGAGAATGCATCACGAAAAGTTGCCCGTACAAGCATATAACCAAATGAGATCAGTGTACAAAGCCAGAGGAAGACCATGGAAAAGATGGATAGAAAACGTCAGGGATATCCTGAACAGACACAGTCATAGCACAGCTGAGGCCACACATCTGGCTTTAGAACGCAAGCTCGAGCTCCAATCACCCCTACGCTTAACCGCAAGAGTGGATCACAAACCACCTGGGGAAAGACAATAGACCCGACTTGGCAACTGACATCTTCACATAAGAGAAAGATTGAAACTTGCGAAATGAAATGTCTAAGGACGGCTATTGAAGTCACCAGATTCGACAAAAAGTGCAGTGTGAACATCAGACAGATATTTGGTATAACATCATGCATCAAATATATATAGACAAACAAGAGATAAAATGGCTTGGACATCTTATGAAGATGAACAATCAGCTTCCCATAAGAGCTTATAACAAGATGGAATCAGAATACAGAGCCAAGGGCAGACCTAAGAAAAGATGGATAGACAACATCAAGACCAACCTCAACCAGAGCAACACACCTGCTCTGGTACGCAGACTATATCTCTTTCAAAAACCTCTGCATTCAACAGTAAGTGTAGAAACTACGAAAATAGTACCACCTGGGGATAGACAATCAATAGAAGTAAGGCAAAGAGTCCTGCAATGCTAAATAGAGCTACTTCTGTCATATGGACAGTAAATAAACGCAACAAGTAGAAAACTAGAGACACAGAGATGTGGTTATTCACAAAAATGTTGAGAATCCCAGGGACAGCTAGAAAAACTAATGAAAATGCACTGAGGGAGATTTGATACCACAAGAAAGTTACTTATCAACACCAGAAAAAACCCACATTTTAGGTAATATGAGATGAGGAGATTTGGAAATCCAAAATATGTGTCCACTGTGACAGTACATCCCACATCTGGTATATGGTTCAAAAGAAATATTAGCTATAATGAGTAAATGACATCTATAGCTGTTTTCAATCTACAGGCTGTCTTAAATGGATGTGCTGATTGATATGCAGGTGCCAGCAGTAAGAAAGCAGACAACAGCATCAAAAACATCTATTAAGATGTTTTTATATAATGAACATGGACTGCTAATAACAAATTATTTTTCCCAACACAGATGGAGCTACACACAAACATGATATAAATGGGACAACTTACTACAATCATTTCAAATTGATTTCATTCTTGTTAGACAAAGGCAAAAGTGACACATCACTGATGCAAGAGCTTTCCCAATTATAAGACATTGATACAGATCACAGACCTGTTATACTCACTGAGAAAAGAGAACAAACAAGAACAACACAAAGAAAAGAAACAAGACAATGGCAGGAAAAAGATATAAACTTGAAAGTTCTAGAAGAAACCCCAAAAAAATGATGAACTGTGTATGGAAATGACTCACATTTTTCATTGCCTACCAAAGGAAACAGATAACATCTAAAAAGAATGGGATATTTTCAAAAATGCAATGTTAAAACAACTACAAAACATGCGGCAAAAGGCATCCCAAGAAGGAAAGAAAACATCTTGGTGGAGTATGGAGATACAAAAAGTTGTACAACAGAAAATATTTTTTTTCCAGAAATGGCTAAAATCCAAACATCTTGATCTTTTAAGCATTGGGGGGGGGGGGGGGGGGGTCTATATTCTGTTGTCATTGTGAGGAAATATAACTTCTGGAAGTAGCTTCCATCTTGATTTCCTATTCTAGCTGTTCACTAAGGGTTTGCCATTTTTATCATTGATGATTGTTATGGGATTATAGCTCTCTTCTCTTACTCGCATTGATTTAATACTTTTGAAAAATTCTCTTGGGTTTGTTTTACACATGTGAATTAAATGTTCTCTATACTTGTTCCATGAATTAACTTTTGCTTCTTTGATTACAATCTTGACATTCTTTCTATCAGGTCCATATTGTAGATAGTCGTCATGATGTCTGGATTTCAGCTATTTCTGGAATCATTATTTTGGAAAACAACAGAAAAAAGAAAGCAAATGCAATGACCTACTAACTTTCACCATTACTTCTTCACCTAAAGATCAATATGGAAAGTAAAAAAACAGATAATGTCTACAATTTTTATATCAACACTTTGCTAGCAATGTCAAATATGGTCTTTAGCAGCCTCACAGTAAAGGAAAATCATTAAATGTGAAATGAAGTGTCTGAGAAACGCTGCAAAGGTTACTAAACTTGATAAAATAAGAAATGAAGAAATTAGGAAAAGAGCTGAAATAATATGTATTGAACATATTGAAAGGCAGCAAGTAAAATGGTTTGGTCACCGTATGAGAATGAACCCAAATCAAATACCAATAAGAGCATATTACAAAAGAATATCCAGGTGTAAAGGCAATGGTGGACCAAGAAAAATAAATAGAAAACATCAAGCTAGCCTTGAACAAACATGGACTAAATGCAACCTAGGTGACACATATGGCCTTGGAACGATAGCTTAAGCTCTCACACCTAAACTTTGCGGCAAGTGTGAATATGATCAACCATCATTCACTTGGAGGACTGTACTGGGGACAGACAATAGACAATGAAGTTTTACTGAGGATGCTTTTAAAGAGAGCATTCAATTATTGAATGAAATGACATGACTTATCAGCATCTCAACCCTTGATATCTGCAGCTGGAGATTTATATTCAGGTGAACCATAACTGCTATATTTGTTCATAAGTCAATTACGCCAAAGACGGATATGTTGGGCCATTGGCACAAATACAATGATGACACATCGCATTTCCATTCTTTGGACTACATCTTGCTGAAAATCTAGTAGGATAGTAGGACTATTGTCCTGCTACTAGAAAGATCCAGTGGAAGTTTGAGAATGATAGCTGAAGTAAAATAATTACTTAATAGTAAATTAGTTTTAAACAGAATAGTCCTAAGATAAATTATTGTGCATTGCTTAGTTTTTTTTGCCACAATTTGAACAAATTTATTATTTCATCTATCCCCAGTGGGTCTACGGCACAATGACTCCTCCATTGACAGTTTGGTTGACAGAGAATACTATTTGCATGAGGCTGAATCCAGTCCAAAAACTGTAAAATCACATATTTCTCCATCAAATCTGAGTAGAGACTCTGGTCTAACTCTTAGTGACACTCAGCTGTATGATGAGGAAGCTTGTCAAGGGGATAATGTCAATCTTTCCACAAAGATGTATCAACGCAGTACATCACATTTTATAGATCGAGAGAATGTAGAAACATATGACCACAACAGCTACCAATTTAGCAGATCTGTCAATCCGGTAGCTCCCCCCAGAAAACGAATAGCGAGGAAAGGAAGGGAATTCAATGATGAGAGTGACGGTGAACAACATGGATTTACAGCTTATTTCAAGCAACGGGCTCCATTCATGCACAGTGTTTCTGCAACACACCTGGACAACAACAATCCACAAATTTCTGGACCTGAAGAGTTAAGACCTTTGCTGACTCATCCTCGAGCTAACAAGAAAGTTTCCTCTGATTCGATTGGGGAAGAAGATGAGATTGTGTGTGATCAACGTTATCCGATAGATTTTGGAAGAATGAGAGCGGGAATGGATATTGGCACAGTTGTGAAATCTGAGAATGGTTCACAATTGTTTTTGAATGACTTAACTGTGCCTACAAAATACTATCTTAGTACATCGAATAGTAAGCCCCAGCGTCTATTTGTGAGACAGTCTTCAGTTACAGATAGTACACCACCAGTATCACCTCAATCGCGATACTCACAAAGCTCTCGCGATAGCGCTATCTCTGACTCAGTTTACAGTCGTGATGGATCCATCCACTCTGCACCACAGACTCCAGATGAGTTACGGACTGAATCTTTAATATGGGTACCAGATATAAACATTTCAAGTAAGCATGATGTTGGAGAACTGCTTACCCACAATTTAAATCACCGAAATTCTCTTGTTTGTGGTGATGATAGATCTGCATGTACAGAGGAGAATAACAATTTTAACAACTTTTCTGAATGTGAACAAAAAGTCAATCCCATGTCCAAATTGTGGCCTGGAAAATCTAATGAAGCAGAGGATATTGAAATCAACAGTAACCCTGTGACTAGACATGAATCAAGAGAACATTCCATGGATTCACCGTTCCATATCTCTTCTCCTGCACAAAATAATGTCCCTTACAGAAAACATGGGCTTCCAACACAGATTGACAAGAGTTCTCCACCACCAAATGTAATAATTCAAACACTTCAATCTCATCCCAAGAAAGATTCTGCACCAGCCATAACTAATGTTATCCCTCTATATTCTGAGCCTTCTGGGACTGGTTCGTATGATCCAAGCATGAGTTCTGTTCGACATGAAGAGTATCACAATGTAACATCTAAAGCAATTATTATTGAACCACCTAATAATACTTTAGCAAATTCATCTTCCACTGCTTCTAGAAGAGCCAGACTTTTGAAATATGTGAGTTCCAGTGTTGACTTACCACTGTCATCAAAAAACAAAGACTTTATTACAGCTGAACCTAAACGTCCAGACCAACCTCCACATTACCAACAGGCAATAGAAAGAAAATTTCTAATGAAACACAATATGCCACTTAACAGTGCATCTGTCAAAACAGAATATGAGTCTGTAAAAAGCAACAGTGAACAGAAAAATTCAAAGTCTCTCTGCATGCATGCAATACATACAAAAACAGCACCAGATTTACTATGTAACAAAGACTCATTATATGAAGGGTCATCTGAAAAGGAACCTAGCAACCAAGCCAACATCAACTGTACAAATTGTTCTTTTCTGGTGTATAATCCCATTGTCCAATCAAATGCTAATTCATCAAGTCCAGAAAATATACACACATCTGATTACATGGATATGAGATCTATTTCTCATGGTATCCGAGATGATGTTCTAGGTGGACATGGTACTCATGCAGAACTTTCTGGTCAATCACATGACAGATCAGTAAACACCAGTACTGCAGCTTTGCCAAGGTGTGACAGCTTCTCAAATTCTATTTCCAATAGTAGTAACCCAATGGCTGTTTCAACACACACCAAACATTTAGACTCACTAGGTAAATATTCTATTCAAAGTGACACCAGTAGCCTTAGAGTGTCACAACCTGGAGTTAGTGATATTGTTCCAAAGGCAGCTTCAAATTTGACAAAATATAGATCTGACACAGATTTGGATCAACCTAACATTGGGTACAGCAACCTTTTCCGTCCAGTGAAACCTGAACTCAACAACCTTGCTGATGAAGGCACCAATGTACCATATTCCCACAGTGGGAATGATGCTACAATCAAAAAAGACCCTGAATCTGTTTATTTACAATCAATTCAGATGTATGAGCAAAAGAGTTCAGCAGCAACATCCACATTACATTTTTCAAGGGAAAAGTCTTCAACATCTTTTCCTAACAACCAGCATAGTTTATCTGACAAAACATTTACATCACCACGGAAGACATCTCCACCACTGCCATCTCAAACAACATTAGCACTTAAAGAAAGACCAAATGGAAACATGTACAGGAGTAAAAGCATTTCTGTTGAACATTTGAATGCTGCTGGAGCTTTGTCATCCAGAAGTGGGCGTGAAATGTACGAACAAAAAAGGCAACAGTCAGTTTTAAGTAATCAGCCTTCTCATGGTGACAAAAGTCATGACATTAAATCAAATTCTTTGCAAAGAGATATCAAATCTGAGCTTCACCAGAACTTCATCAAGGCCAGATCATGTTTTGATCACACAGAGAATGATCTAAACATTTCATCTCCATTTTCAGTTCAACACCTCACACATCAGTCATCATCTCAGGAGAACAGAATTCATAAACCATATTCTCAAGCCAAGGCATCAACCTCCACAACAGACGATATGACTGTTGAATCAGCTTTGTTACCAGGATTTCAGACAAGGGTGCCTTCCAAAGCATTTAATCATTCTAAAAGTTCCGGTATAAGTGAGCACAAGAAGGAAATACACTGGAGTGTAAAAGACCTTAAATCAATATATGATAAATCAAAAGACATCAGTAGCAGTAATCTGAGTAATGTAAACTCTAGTAGCAGCAAAAACCCAACCTCACAATCACCTTCTCAGCCGCATCAACGCAGCCCTCCTCCATACCAGAACCCACCTCCCTTTAGAAATACACAAGACAATGTTATTCTTAATATATCTAGTTCAGACACAGACCATCTGCCAAAAATCAGTAAAACATCCTCAAAGATGATTGACTCGCATAAACTTGGACCTCAGAACTATATTCATGATACATCAAACTCATACAGTTCTTCTGAAGATGGATATAGCTCATTAGATCAACATTCAACAAGAGATTCTAGTCAAGACAACGAAGCTCTATGTGACTATACAAATATAACCTATGTTTGATAATCAGACCTCTCAAAACTACCCCATTCAAATTGTTTCGAGGATCACTAACTAGCTGGTATTTGTGCATTATAGAATACGGCCATAGATATTTATTTTGCAGTCAAAGGGAGATTGCTATGTTTTTGAGTACATTCCATATTTCTGAGCTACATTTTGCATGTATAATAATTTATATTTTGTTTCTGTTAGAAACTGAAAACATTGATAAAATTTGTGCCTTTTTTTTGAACAGCTTAAATTGGGTGTTCTATCTTGCTGTTCTGTAATTATTTGAGAAATTATGTGAAAACAGCAAGGGTGAAGTTTTACAGAAGACTGATAACACCATGGAAAGGTAAATGGCGTAATGAAGATGTCTTGAAAGAAGTTACCTGACAAAAAGAACATTGGTTACTCACATCAGAAGATAGCTAATATTCTTTAGACATGTCACGGGAAGATAAAAAATTTGAGAGACAACGGGAAAGTTGAAGAGAAAGAGGGGCACAGTAAAAAAACCAAGAAGATATACGTAGACAGAATGACATTGTGGCAACATTGTTATTAAAAATTATTAATTGCACATGAAACAGAAGGGCAGACATAATAACTACCATCACATAATGGTTATAAAACAAGATCTTTCAGCTAGCAGAAAAAACTTTTCACCATTAATTCAGAAATTTTGGTACCCATTAGTAGCTGGGTGATTATGGGAATCGATTGTACCAGTAATTGATTGATATTTGTAGTGCACAAATCCAGTTCAGTGGCAGTGCTACTTTTGACTCCCACCACTTAGAAAATACTAGTTTTTTTTATTTGAGTTAAAATCAAATATTTGTCAATCCTAGAATCATTCTTTTTAAAAATTTCAAACCACAGCTGGAATACAAGTTGTAGTCCTGCTAGAATGCAAGTTGTAGTCCTGCTAGAATGCAAGTTGTAATCCTGCTGGAATGCAAGTTGTAGTCCTGGGAACAAAATGTTTCATGTTACGGTGTGAAGCTTGGACATATTTGTGCCTCTCAGTCCTACATATGTTCCAAAGCTTGGATTGGATATAATATCTGTACCTCTAAGTCCTACATATCCAACTTACATATTACATTTTTTGAGGGACTATGGGTTATACATCACTGCTAAATCTCCTTAGTTGTCTCTTTTCTAATGTATGGCAAGTGGCAGCATTATTATTCCTTGCTTCTCTTAGACCTTGGCAACAGATTGGTGAATCCTGGCATAATATTCTGATTCACTCCTTATTCTCTAGTTACATCCCACCACTGAAGACTTCTATTAATCTTGAGAATGACTAAATAGCTATAAAGAGTAGAACCTCAAGAAAATTATATTATAGAAATAAAAGAGTACCACATACAAGTAGCTGGAGCGAAGACTAGATAACAATATTTAGGCTGCAAACAACATGTGTACAACTTAACAAACACCTGCAAAGAATTACTTTGCAGACCAGAATTACAAACACAGACCATACTGCAACATACTAGAAAACCGTAATACACCAGCTTAATGAATGCCCTACACTACAAGAACTGCGAAAACAACTATTACCACCAAACCTATCCACCACTAACACCCTCTATACAAAGACAACACATCTGAGAAATCACCTCCATAACCTGGCACAGGGAAGAAAGCTTGCAACCCAGAGATCAGATAAGTAAGCTCAAGCAATCTCCAGGGACAATCAAAATTACTTTGTAAATAATACATTGCAGTTGACTTGTGAACCTGCAACCTCAAAATGGGACCAATCATACAACAGTGCTTTTTTTCTGGTGATCCATAAATTTTAGTGTGACAAAGAAGCAAAAAAATGAAAAAGGAATTTTATCATAGGAATAAGGCCAAAGACCAACCAGATATACCAATCACCAGAAAAAACAGATGATCAAGTCAATAAGAAAGCCACAAACACCAACACAAGATGACTATCACATTATGAACAGATCAGAACAAGTTATAAATCTACGTCTCAGAACAGGACACAACCGACTCCGCAGTCACATGTATACAAAGTTCAAGATTGGCAACACGGCCATGTGTACATGTGGACAAGCAGCACAGAGTGCCAAACATATACTTCAAGAGTGTTCTGAGCATGAAACGCTGAGGCAGACATATTGGCCAGAGGAAACAACACTGGAATCAAAGCTCTATGGGACACTGTATGAACTACAAAAGACAGTGAGTTTTATTAAGGAGACAGAATTACAGATATAGACATGTTTCAAGTGAACGAAAGAAAAAGAAAAAATCATAGGAATTTTGTCTCAGGATACTTCTATAAAGGTTAAAATAAAATAGGTATTCATGTAGCAGATAATTTAACTCAACAGTACAATGTATATTAAAGTACTACTTCCTTTATCATAACTCAACAGTACAATGTATATTAAAGTACTACTTCCTTTATCATAACTCAACAGTACAATGTATATTAAAGTACTACTTCCTTTATCATAACTCAACAAAACAAAGACAAACATTCCCTCTAAGCTGCTATGTCACAAATGGAATTTTAACACTCCATGCATAATATTGATACTGTGGACTTAATTTTAAAATGTCATGAGATACCACCTCAAGAATGATTTGCACATGCTTAATTGTAGCTGCTCCAACTATCTGATCCGTTCATGTAGGAAAAAGCTTAGAGGGAACATTGGTGGAAACCATTTTTGTGTCGTGATTTACATCAGTGGAACCACTCCCTATTCAGGACACATTTTCTGCTGTGACCCCCCTCAGACTAAAACTAAGTGCTTCTCAACTTTCTGAAGCTGAGTATTATATATCTCATTAAATATTATCCAAAAGGTAACATTTCTGTGTCCCTTACTCAATAACCATTTTTGTCTATGTGGCCACATAGCCCATGTTGATAATCACTTTATATAATCCTAAAACTTTTAATATAGGCCAGTCCTTGAAAGATATAAACTGTTTTTTAGAACTGGGTTTGAACTCTTGATAATATGTTATATACTATTACATACACTGTGTCAATATGATAATGACATCAGTCATTGTAATTGTACAATTAATGATGTGACTAATGTAATGTCATTTAATTGAAATATTCTTTTATTTATTGAGCTGTTTTCTTCCTTATGCAATAAGAGTGATTTCTGCACTCCCATTCCAGTAAACTCAATTCTTGGCTAATGGGCTTCTGTATTTGTTCTCAAACTCTTGTGGATAAGCAGGATGTAGTACAAGTAATGTGTTATGTTGTAGGCTAGATCTCCCTTAGCTGCGGAGGTATCCTCAAGAATACGATGAGGGATTGCCACCTTTTGGCTGAGAACTTCTTAGTTTCTCAGGAAAACAATTCATCTGGACACTTTATTATAAGCATCCAGACGGATATTTTCCCTGAGAATCTAAGAAGAGGTTCTCAGCAAAATGGCTGTGGCTTTTCATCTTATACTTAAGAATACCTCCGCAGTTAAGGGGTTAATATCTGCATCTTGAGGACTGTAGGTGTCACTTTGTACAAGATTGGTAGCCATCTCCACTTCAAACACCTCGTAATCACCTGTTAAAACATGCATGCGTAATGATATTCTGTGCTTTCCTTTCCTTTAGAGCCCCACAAACATAAGTTGGTTGGTATGCAATGGTTTGAGGTGGTCTTCTAAGAGTGGGCTGTTGTCCCAAGTACTAGCTCATTTTGGTTGGGAGCATGCTCCTGTCAGTGTGTCTTAGACATTGTTACTGTACAGCAGATTCTTTAATTTTTCACAGTATATATAGAACCACAAGTTTTGGGAAACATTCATCCCAGAAGCAATTATATCAGACAGTGACAGTAGCTTGTCACTGTAGAGAATGTCATCCCAGCACTATTTTCGACTGAGAATGCTCCAAGTATGGAGCATCACATCAGCTGTTGAGACCTATGTCACCTGATATTGAATAATAGAAGAGTACTTCCTTGTTTACTCTGTGCCCTGGTTTTCTAATACAATGGGGAGTGTCCTTTCGCTGTCAAATAATACACTCAATTAGAAGGCCGGTGGTTCAACATTATTTCTTTACTTTTAATCCTGTATATGGACAAAAGTTGATAGCTTCTTGTGTTGATGGGATCCAAATGGGACAAAGAATAGCAGCACTGTGGCATGTCATAAGATGCAACTAAGGAGGTTTTGGGGCGGGGGCTGCTGATATATCCCATAGGTCAAAGAACTCAAAAGCCACGTATCAGGGTGAAAGATGCAGACATTGCTCCCAAAGCTGTACACTATGACACAATACATTATATTCTCTAGACTACATCCTTATTTGTTAGCAAAAATGGTATTGTCTTGTTTTCTTCATCTCTGAGTTGTTTGTGCTATTTAATATTTCAAATCTTTTAAAGTAAAGTATTTCTGAATAGAAAGTTCCTGCCGAAGACGGATGTGTCGGGTCATTGGTGCAAATAAAACGGCGACACAACGCTTTTCCATTCTCTGGACTATATCCTGCTGGAAATCTAATAGGCCATTGTCCTACTGCAATAGAGATCCAGCAGGAGTTTGTGAATGAACGCTGAAGAAGAATAGAAAGTATTTCTTAAATATATTTAATCTATGTTTGATTATAACCACCAATGTCTCTGAGTCATGCACCACAACTTTGTGTTTCCCTTTTCCAAGAGTTTATTGGTTTCTCTTCATTTTGCATTTCTGTAACAACACTTTTTACAGCTGACAGATTATCCCCCAACTCATAAGATACTTTCAGTGATCCTATTCTTTTCTTCTCAGACTGAATTCTGTGCCTGGACTACATGGTGCCAGTTCACATTCATCTCAACAATAAAACCACGTTATCTAATCAGCTCTCAATTGTAAATGCACTTGAGTTTTGGAAACCGCAAACACATTTCTCATGTACTAAGCTGCTCAATTTTAGTACCAGTAATGTTATTATTATATATCTTTTAAAAATTTTGCTTATTAGCCTCGCCTTAAATTCTGACACTTTGATCGAAATTTTACTCACAATAACTACACATTGGACAGTACTTATATATTTATACACATAAAATTAACCGTTTGCAAATATTATACATAAAATAAAAGTTTAGCAAATAATGTATGTAATTTGATTGAAAGTTTCACAAATATTGTATTTAAATGTAAAGTTACAGTTCGCAAATATTCTATGTAAATTAGCAGATACTGTATGTAATTTGACTGGATGTTTTTTAAATATTCTATGTAAACTGAAAGTCTAGCAAATACTGTATATATTTTGATTGAAAATTTAAGCAAATATGCTATACAAACGTAAAATATTTGCAAATACTGTATGTAATTTAATTGATAATTTTGCAAATAGCTTATATAAAATGGTTGCAGCAGATATGCCCAGAGTGTGCATTTGATATAATATACTTAATCTGTATGTATTTACAATATGACTTCAGACTGAAGGGATTCATCAGTCACATTAACTGCAGCCTAATATGACTGAAATGTGGTCATTTTGATTGTATTGTGATTTACAAATTTTTGTTACATTTGTTGATGATTACTAATATTTCACAAAGTTGTATAATGTTTATACAAAAACATTCTCGTCATTAACACACTTGTAATCTATAAACCATAATTTGTTGACTTGTTTGAATTTACTATGTTCTCGTAATGTTTCAATAAATTATACAATCTGTATCATATTGTTACTAAATTTGTTTTCCTAATGTCTAATAAATACACATACACTTAATGACAATCATGGGTGTTTGTCTTCATTCTATTTAGAGTGCTGTGGTTTATAGACAATAAGAAGAAAAAAACTTTGGCTATTTCCTGCCCAGATTATCTCTACACTTGATTTTTATTTAAATGGATTTTCTTCAGAAACAATTTCATTCTTCTGAAGTCTGGGTTAATGTGAAAATATGATCATCATCATGTAGCATATCCTGAACAGAATGTAGCAGTCATTACAGTCTTTCGAAACTTCTGTCCATCTTGAACCAGTCTTCCTGCTTCTGTTAATGTCATATTCAGGTGGTCTTTGATGTCTTGTTTCATCTTCTTCTTGGTCTGCCTCTTATTCGTCTCCCTAGCATCATCAATTCTATTATGGTCTTCTCTAGGCTGTTATGGCCAAAATATTGTAGTTTTCCGGAAATAGCCATGCTGTTTAGACGGTTTTCTTTTACGCTCATTTTTACCAGGATGGTGATATTTCTGGTTCATGGTATTCTGAGGATTTTTTAGCAACATTTTGTTTCAAATGCTATTTTATTTTTCACTTTTTTGGTGAATGTCCAGGATTCTCACCCATATATTGTCACTGGGAATATACAAACTCTTAAGTGTTAGTTTTGTTATTTGCACAAGCTCAGTCATGTTTTTCATTTGTACCAGCTTTTTCGACACGATAGCCACCTCCATCTGACTTCTTCATAGCAATCACTGTTATGAGAACCAAGGTGTTCAAAACTGGTGACTCTCTAATTCACTATTGTTGATACTGATTGAGAACTTGCTAGGAAAATATACAGTGAAATATTAAAACCATGACACATCACAGCTCCACTTTCTGGACTTCTGAGTAATAGAAACCATAAGAAGGCAGAATAGCTGCATCTTATGTGCACTGACATTCACTTGAAAAGTTAGCACAATGATTCAACAGGTGCAAAATCCAGTGTATACCAAATAGCACATTGTAACATACCAGGAAAATGGCCGCAGACAAAATCACTAAAGAAGGTGGAAAAAGTAACAATTAGCAAAATTAATATTTAAAGACAATGGGAGCATGAGGACCCAGATTAAATTTAAAAAATGACACCCACCATCAACTCTCAGATGGGACCAGGTGATCGATCATTTTCCAACTATGAACACAACATAACAGACTGTCACAAATATATGATATTGGCAAAAAAGACTAAAGAACCTGTGGCACCAGTACTATTATGCTGCAGAACTGTCTAACATATGAATTGATAAGCACTTGGCCATGTCCTCTTTTTTTCAAGAAAAACTTTACAATGCTCGGAGCCTGGAGTTGACTTTTACCTACGTAAGACATATCACTTTGTGGAAGTCTGAAAGTGAAAAGAAGGACTACATCCTACTGAAAAAACTAGTATGGCTCTGTCACATGTTGGAATGTTTTTAAATTTACAAATAATAAAAACATAATGTTTAGTTTTAAAGATTTTAATTACATGTAAACATAAGAATAGTCTGATTCTATACAAGTCAATGAAATTCTGCATCATAAAAATAATTAACATCATCCAAGTCCATCAATCAATGATGAGTTCATCAAGACCCCAGTCCTCGTAACTTCCATCTGGAAGATATCTCCTTATGATGAATGGTATCTTACGTGCCCTATGTGATGATAAGTAATGATAAGTTAGATATTACACATGTTGATAAACAAGGCAACCAACACTAAGATAACAGTATAGTGTAACAAATTGGTCCGGACCAACTAAACACTTATGAAAATAACAAAATAAAACATTACAAAATAATAGATTAACTGGGGATTTTGAGAAGTTTTTTTGTTATTAACAATGCTATATAAAAGGATTTCCACTGTAATAATAACAATAAAACAAACATGTAATCTGTTTGTGTTGTAGAGATGCCAGTTTGCATGACTTTCTGTTGACATGGCCATTCAATGTAGTTAACTCTTTCTCACCACTATTGTCAAAACCCCATCACTAAGACATGCGGCACAACTCCTCCAAATTATCAATATGGTGATATTAAAAATGCATTTTCTTTCAAACTATTCATCATATCACACTCAGACTTGGCAGATCAACAGAAAAATGAATGGTCTTGCATGAACCTATATCAAAGATAATTTAATACATAATATATTTTAAAAATAAACTCAACATAATGTGTGAAAATTTTTTTTTTTTTTTTTACCTTGGGAGTACTGAGTAGTGGAGTCATATTGAGAGGTATATTCTCAAATCTTCTTTTTCTCAAACAAGTTGATATGCCCGAAACATTGAACCCATCATCTGTACTCCAGTGCATGCCATACTCAAACAGAATACACATGCCCATCATAATATAGAAAAGACGTTTTCAATGGCAGTAACAGATGTCCAGCATGTGTCTTTCCTTGCTTGTTCTTTGTGTTATGTTACATACAAATTTTTCAGATCGGATGCAAATTGATAACTCATAGTTGACAATGATGCTAAAGTATTCATAACATGTGGCAATCTCATCAAGATTATGCACAGTTCCAACGTTTTCTACAAAATTCTAAACTTCTAATAAAAAAAACTACATCACTTGCGAAATTTGCAATGTCACAATTAGTACCATAGATTTTCTTCACTCTGTTAGAAACATTAGGTCTATCTAACAAGAAACTTCACTGTCACTTTGCACGTTATATTTGGAACGCAAATTACCCACATTTTCATCATAACTACGGCTGTCATCATCAGTGTAGATATGAACAATCTCCAATGCGAAAAAATTGTGTAAAAACCCTGCATATTTTGAAAAATTCATCAAAAGCCAGTCGAACATAATATTTCCATTATGTAAATGCACACAGAAACCGTGAACTGTGCAAAGGTCATGGCCAGGTATTAACCCGCTGCAAACTAAAAATGTAATCTCGAAAGCAATGAAACAAATTTTAAAAAGAGACCGACGGCGACTGCAATTGTCTACCACTAGAAGAAACACGCTGCGGCTCTAAGGGGGACCTGGTTAACTAGTAAACACTGTGTTTGCTTGAAGAAAATGACAGCATAAAAAAGTACTGAATAAATTATGTACTTACTTTAGTTCTTTCATTGCAATTGCCAGAGGGTCTGTCTCATCACCCACTGCAACCATAACTGGTGCACACATCCTAAAGATGGAAGGAAATAAACATATGATCAACCTTCCTCTACCCTGGAAGCACTATATATTAGTTAACTATCTACCTGGTTCCAGAATCTACACTTCAGAGACTTTTTCTTTCATTGCACTGGGTGTTCTAGGTCTATAACCATTGTCAGAACCATTTAACCAAAAGTCGGAAAATGAAAATATGTGACAGAAAGGTAAGAGTCACAGTAATACAAATAGATAATAAACAAGTGTTAATAGAAGAATGTACTTAAAATAATCATTACATTTATTATCTCCATGTTTGCCATAGTAGTTTGTTAAACTCTCGCTAGATCTCTTTTTTAGCAGAACAATAATCCTACTAGATTTCCAGCAGGATGTAGTCCAGAGAATGGAGATGCATTTTACCACTATTTTATTCACACCAATGGCCCAGTACATCCAACTCTCAAACTCATGTGGATTTTGCCACAGTAACTGGTCATGTTCTATTCTGCAGAAATTACTCAACCAAAATTGTAGACTTTTTTTTTAGCTCATTTTGTTTAGGTTTACTCGCTCAAGGTCTGTAAGTGCTGACCAAGAGACCTAGACGTATTGTCTGGCCGGTCATTGTCTCTTCTCGTTAATTGTACAACCTTCCTGGAATATCTTATTTCTGAAGCTGGTGTTATAACCCACAATCATCTTTGTCATGTGGCAAATACATCTTTACTTAGTGACAATTAATAGCCTAGAATATTTTTGTAGCGTGGCTGTTGTTCTTCAGATAATCAACATTTTTTATGCTTCATTTTAGTCTATATAAACTCTAAGATACCTTTCTGGTTTGTTTCATTATCTGATTTCTCAATGTAATCTAATAGTTTTTTTACTCAGTGGTTGCCTTAGAGTTAGTTATAAAAGTCCTTCTATTCTAGCTCACATTTTCATATTTGTAAGTTAAATTAATAGAGTTAACAGTTTGAGTCCGCATCATTTGAAAAACCATAATTAAAAACTTCTATTTTCGAAATTATGTCAGAAGTATATTATCTGGAAAACAGATTTTCTGCAATATCTGCACATTTCAGTCCAACACATTAATACCATATTTATTTGGTACAGGGCTACCTTCCCGCTTCTGTTACAACTCCTTGGTCAAACTATTCAGTTGCAAAATGTACATTAGAGTATTTCTTCTTCTTCGGCGTTCATTCTCAAACTCCCGCTGGATCTCCCTTGTAGCAGGACCATGGTCCTACTAGATTTCCAGCAGGATGTAGCCCAGAGAATGGAAATGCATTATGTCGCCGTTTTATTTGTGTCAGTGGCCCGACACATCCATCTTTGGCGTAATTAGAGTATTTAAGCTCTGGTTCACTGGTCCTGATGGTAGTAGTCAGCTATGAGTTGCTGAACAGAACAGCGAAGCTAACATCTTCATCCCAATAAATCAATTGGATCTCTGCTGTTGGTACAAAATCTTCCTGACATGAACATATGGCTGCAACTGTGTCTATCTGCTGCTGGTACAAAATCTTCCTGACAAGAACATATGGCTGCAACTGTGTCTCTCTGCTGTTGGTACAAAATCTTCATGGAGAACATATGGCTGCAACTGTGCCTATCTGCTGTTGGTACAAAATCTTCCTAACATGAACAGATGGCTGCAACTGTGTCTCTCTGCTTTTTCTGCATTTATTCCCAAACTCTTCCCAACAATACTGCATCAAATTGCAACATCCTGGGATACACTCATCTTCACCTCCTGTCTTGCAGTATCCCTTGATGCAGTATTATTAGGTATTGGATTAATTCGGGAGGTAAAGGCTGCGAGGGAGAGAAGATGGCTACTGTCCTCATATAGATAGTAGCAGAGCCACTGAAAAGTGAGATCGTTAAAGTCTCACACCACTATGACATTAATAAATGATGTGAGTTACTTACTTTTAATAAGTGCACAGTCATCAGCAAACAGACAATTTGTGATTTTACCTCTTTCCCCTTGGTGGTGGCGTGTAGTCATCTGAGATTAAATAGCTGTCCATATTGTCCTATATTAATTTTTATTCCATCATTATCAGAACACTGGAGACTCTATGGCTATGGTTCCCAATACTTGTGTTGTTTGTTGTCAAATACAAATACGAGCTATCAGTTTAAACATTGCTGTTTCCCTTCATCAAAAGACCAACTCAATAAGCTCAAGATTCCATATAATTTTTTTTCTGGTCTTGTATCTAAAACATAAAATGATACTAAATAAAAATGGTTAAACAATACATACGCTATTTGAAGAGCACGTGTTCCCAGTACACGTGCACGCTCATATTTGGTCATATATTTTGTTGTTATTCTCTTCTGTGGCTCCACTTGTCCAGTGGCTCCATCTGTAATTACTTCTATCCTCTCACCCTTAGACAAGAAAAAGTATGAATATTAATGTTTATCATTTAACAAGCAGAATATAACATGAACAGTAGGGCATGGATACCAGCTGCAACCTGCTGTCTTGAATAGTAATCTAGTTGTAAACTACTATCAACACATTCTGCTCTTCGAACTACATTTTATTGGCTGGCAGGAGATTTAGAATAAATGCAGAAAAAGACTTAGGCAGACAAACACAGTTGCAACCCTATGTTCCTGTGGGCATGATTTAGTATCAGCAACAAATAGCTAAATTTTACAGTGTATGGGAAAGCTGATTTTATTAAAATCAATAAAAATGCTTACCTGTTCATTATCAATTGGTTCATCAAGTGGTTCATCGTCCTCTACATCAGGTCCATCTTCAAAACTAGGAGAAAATGAATGCCAATGTTTTCAGCCTTAGAACTATCAGTCAATACATTAATGTCTAAATAATACATGTGCAAAAAACATGATTATTTAAAGTACTTACACTGTTTACTAGGTTGAGAAAGAAAATCATAAAAATGAATGTTCCTGTTTGCTTAACAGGACTACCTTTTTGCAAAAGCAAAACAAAATAAATTACAAGGGGCAGGCAAATATATGTTCGTTTTTTTCATTGATTATTTCCCTTGGCTATAAACACTGATCAGTGGCTGGAGGTCGAGATATTTAATTTAGGAGGGTTATACGGGTGGGGCTCTCAATAGGTGGCTCGCACATCTTTACATCAAGCAGTAGTCTTCGTGACTGTAACAGACTTACTATAGGTCTATCTCTAACAAACTTACTGTAGCCATTTTGTATCTAGAAATGAGCTGGCAGTCAGTGACATCACAAAATGTCACATAATTTTGAATCTGCACAAATATTATAAAAAATTTAAATGGTAAGCAAACACGAACCAAATTGAATATTGTTATTCAAGGACAGAAATATATAAAGGAGGTTTAGGGGACTGAAACAAAAATATTAATTACATTTCTTTTATTTAAATATAAATTGATAAAACACTAATCTCGTAAAAGTTGGTCTGTTAAAAATAAAATTTAGACTATTGAGCTATTGATCCGAGACGACTGACAAATTATGAAATTTTGTAACACAGAATAGGTGTTAGGGCAGGGTATTTAATGTTTATTTCATTTTATTATTATAAGCCATTAGCAATTACGAATTAGACTATAATGTGATAAATTAATAATTGAAGAATGTCCTGTATAGAACATTATTATCCAATTGTTGAAATATTGTATGTGCCACTTGTGCATTTAATCATATCACCAGTACAATATGGACAATCTGATTTTCTACCACAGCTAATTCGACAGAGTTGGGTTTGTGAGGCAGACCTGCTATCCATTCTACCATCATATGATAAGAGTAAAAAATATTTCTTCTTTCTTTCCTTATTGTGTTTGTGCATTGTATCCTGACATTTGGTGCTCCTTTTGTCTGGTTTCCTTCATCTTCAGTGCTCATTCTTACTTAGGCAGACTGTGATTTTGATCGTTTATAGGAGGGCCTGGCCAGTCTTAGTTTTCAGCCTCTGTTGGCTAAACTAATCTCCATCCTTACAGCAAAGATCTTGTCTCATAGGGAGTAAGAAATTAAACATTTTACCCCAGCATATAATTAGCCTCTGATTATAAGTGTAAAAAAAAAATAAAGTTAAAAAGTTAACCAGGGAGTCAACCAGGGAGCAGTTGTGGTCTGTAAAAACATTTCTGCATCACTGGGGAATGAACCCAGGACCACTCATATGCGAAGCTGGTGCGCTAACCACTGCACTATGCTGCTACTCGATTATAGGAACTCCTGGCCAGTTTTAGTTTTCAGCCGCTGTTGGCTAAATCAATCCCCACAGCAAGGATCTAGTCTCATGAGAAGTAAGAAATTAAACATTTTGCCCCAGCATATCTGATTCGGCATGTAATTGGTCTAATCAGATATAAGACATTTGTATCACTACTTGTAACTAACACACAAAAATATGAAAAGAATAGATGTTAACTATACTTACTCATCACCTTCAAACTCATCCTCCATGTTGATTGTTGAACAAGTTTTCTATCACTACCAGAAGTCTGATATTAGCCACATCCAAGAGTCCGCCACTGAACTGTGAAGGTTGAAGATAGATTGTGAGAACTTCAAGATGCCTTTTATATATAATATATTTATAGCACACTTTAATGTTATATAGGGCCTAATGTTTAACTATTTATAATAAATATAGGTATATTTATACAGGAGTAAGTGATACAACAGATTAATAATACTAAGAATAATAAACATATTTTATGTATTATGCCTATAGTCATTCACTGTCCAGGAGATAGAAGCAAATAATTGTTTTTTTAGGTACATTATGGGCTAATGTGTCCATACTTTTCATGAAACAAATGATACATTATTTAACTAAATCAACTTTCACTAAAGGCAAATACAACGCAGCATCCATCAATCTGTGTTCAACACTGAGAGGTCCCCCTCTTCCCTTCCCCTGGAATACCCTGGTTGGGTCACTATTAGTGCATTGCACGCAGATTAAATTATCACTAGTAGACGAGTCGTTTTTTTTTAATTATCTCCGCATACCAGAAGCTGTATGGTAATAAAGCCCAATATTAAAAAGTTGGAATGAAATCACATGACATGGATACATTAGACGGTTTTTTTTATTACTCAGGGAGGTCAACTGAGGGCACATTTACAAACTCACTATTCTGGAATTGAAAATAGTACTCACGTGTAAAACAGGTAATGAAGTCCTACTGAATGATGACTAAAACACTACACACTATCACTAACGGATGTAAATATGATACATATAACAAAACAAAACACAGAATATAATCTACAGATGACAGTACACAGGACAAAGTCGACGTTTTGGACCAATAGGCCTTTTTCAAGACACGGACATAACATACAAACATAAAAAAACCACAAGTAAAAATGAATGCTATCCGAGTGAAATGTGGTACTAAGATAGATACCGGAAGCATACGAACAGGAAGTACACAAAGACGATAATACAGGTGGAACGAGAGGAACAAAACGATGACGTAACAAAGACCAATACGGCCGAGAACTAAGCGAAAGAGTGGTCGGAATTGAGTCCAAATGGCTTGATGGTACCCAACTCGAAAATGAGACGATTTTCGAGGGCGTACCTAGATCTATCATCGGTGGTGCAGGATCTGATGGCAGTGACCTGAATGTCAAGGACACCACGGTGGCCATCGCCGTTGAAGTGATTGGCCACAGGAGTGGGTGTTCTGTGTTTGATAGCATGCAAATGGTTGCAGAAGCGGTCGCTCAGTCTAAGACCAGTCTCACCGATATATTGCGATATATAAGCAATATATCGGTGAGACTGGTCTTAGACTGAGTGACCGCTTCTGCAACCATTTGCATGCTATCAAACACAGAACACCCACTCCTGTGGCCAATCACTTCAACGGCGATGGCCACCGTGGTGTCCTTGACATTCAGGTCACTGCCATCAGATCCTGCACCACCGATGATAGATCTAGGTACGCCCTCGAAAATCGTCTCATTTTCGAGTTGGGTACCATCAAGCCATTTGGACTCAATTCCGACCACTCTTTCGCTTAGTTCTCGGCCGTATTGGTCTTTGTTACGTCATCGTTTTGTTCCTCTCGTTCCACCTGTATTATCGTCTTTGTGTACTTCCTGTTCGTATGCTTCCGGTATCTATCTTAGTACCACATTTCACTCGGATAGCATTCATTTTTACTTGTGGTTTTTTTATGTTTGTATGTTATGTCCGTGTCTTGAAAAAGGCCTATTGGTCCAAAACGTCGACTTTGTCATGTGTACTGTCATCTGTAGATTATATTCTGTGTTTTGTTTTGTTATATGTATCATATTTACATCCGTTAGTGATAGTGTGTAGTGTTTTAGTCATCATTCAGTAGGACTTCATTACCTGTTTTACACGTGAGTACTATTTTCCATTATGTTCTACTAGCAGTACCACCTTCTATTGATTATTCTGGAATTGGCGCATCTACGGTTTCGTCCACCACTATGACCTTTGTTCTACTTTCGAGGTATTCCATAATCTGCGTACGGCAGTATGGGAATCGAGTAGGATCAAGATTTGAAATTCTGCAGTTCTGAGGTGGGGAGTTGGTATATATTTTAACTTAGGCAGTTCTGTGTAGGGGTGGTTGGTTTCAAAAAAGCTTTTTAAAAAAGGGGGGGGGTGTTGTGAGGGTCTCCCCCAACCAGATTTTATACCTTTAAAAGGGGGGTGGGGGGGTCTCCCCCCAAAATAATGAAGCAATTGCAAAATAAATAAATCTCAAGTCTGTTACGAGACTTGTTCCAATCAATTGTGCATTCGTAAAAAAGTAACCCCTGGACATAAGTTCCAGCATGTGAATATTAGCAGAAAGCATTGTGGACAGAAAATATGACCGGCTCTGTGAGTTGCGCTCGTAAAAATCGGATACCTTGTTTCATTTAATATAATACATTTTTAACTAGCCGACTATGGTTTTCCAAGTAAAACTAATAAAATTGAGGGATGCTATGACGCATCAGTGCAAAACATAGATTATGTCGGGGAATGTGACATCACGGCATCCCTTCACTGTTATTAGTGTTACACAGAAATCCGTGACGTCGGCTACTTAAAAATGTAAACAGTGTGCTATTTATAGCGCAGTGGTGGACGAAACCAAAGATTTACCCTGGAATTAAGCGTAGTAGGCCTACTCTTACAAAATATTGAATTTTGATTAAAAATACATATTGTTGGGGGGGGGGTGAAGGGAGTACAGAATGATCCCTCTGGAAGTTGACACTTTATAAATGACAGTGTAATTTTAAACAAAAGTCACAACTCAGGACAACTAAATTCAAATTGAGTGACCATCATGAGCTCAAAGAAAACTTATTAGCAACAAAACAAATTTATAGGGCCTAGTTAGGATAATATTAGTAGGATCAGTATTAGAATTCTGCAGAAATAAACATACAGATTTTAAAACTTAATAAATGATCATGATCATGTTGGAGCATAGGCTAAGATTCAAGACGCGGGAGGGAGTGGTAATTGTTTAAAATTAAATTCAGTGGAGAACTCACGTTGCCATTATCATTAGAATTACAAGAACATCACGTTGCCATTATCATTAGAATTACAAGTAAAAATAGGAAGGCAGAACACGGGATAACGAGGTTCATTGTGTATACATGTCTACTGGCACATGACATATTTTCGCCTCGAAACTTGAACGAGACGACGACATTGAGTCAACGCGTTTCTTTGTAGGGCCTTTTTTGGCCTTTATTAGAATTAAAATTAAATAGTGGGCAATGGGCATGCAACAGTCAGTAAGCCCAGTTGTTTATTTACACCAAATATGTTTACAACTAAATGGAAAACTATAAATGGCATGAGCCTATCTAATACTATCTACTACTTGATGTTAATATAAATTTAAAATACTAACTGTGCCAAAATATGCCAAACACACCTCGAATTACAATGAAGCAGACGGAATCTCATAACACAGAGAAAAGTCTCGCCAAATTTTTTGATCGCGAGGATCAAGGTTGCCAGTTAGTTGGAACTATTTGTAGCCACATGTTAAAATAAAAAAAAAATTCACTACTGTGCTCATAGCCATAGACAGTCTCCAGTGTTGTGATAATGATGGAATAAAAATTAATATAGGACTGGAGATGACTATGCGCCACCACCAAAGTGAAAGAGGTAAAATCACAAATCTTCTGTTTGCTGATGACTGTGCATTTATTAAAAGTAAGTAACCCACATCATTTATTAATGTCATAGTGGTGTGAGACATTAACTATCTCACTTTTCAGTGGCTCTGCTATTATCTATATGAGGGCGGTAGCCATATCCTCTCCCTTCTTTACTTCCCGGATTAATCTAATACCTAATTATGGCTGGGTCTGCTAATATGCAGAGAGTGACTTTCCGATATTCATATACAACAGATTGATTTAAAATCTGGGCATCTATTTTTCACACAGGGACCGGAGACTAATTTCAGTGCCATCATTGGAGTAGACCTAGTGGCACACATCACTAAGTTCTTTCCTCGACTTTGTACCTTTTCGATTTCTTTTTTGAAAATTGCTTTTTACTGTTGTTTTTAACAATCACATTCAAAGGCGACTCTAAAATAGTTTTTACCATTTGCCTAGGATAGAGGTGACACCATACCTCCAGTCCTACCCAGCCAATTTCTTCTCCAGGGACAATCGACTCGTACTCATTTTGACTTTTTTTTTCATTCTGGTTTCACTGTAGTCAACATGGTACTAACGGCGACTCCAAGACAAGATAGAGAGTTGTCATTCATCAGTGGAGCTTTGAGATGCACTTGTCCGGCATGCGCACAACATGCCCGGTTATTTGTAGCTGGGCCTTCTTCTTCGTTTTTCACCAGTGGGCCTCATCGATGTTGTTTGGGATGTTGGCTCAAATGAAGACTTCAGTGTCCGGCACTTTATCTTGTCACTTGATCATGAGAAGTTTGCCATACAGCATGTGTGATACAGCAATTCATACCTGTCTGCTGTACACTGCCCAGGACTCACAAGCGTAGCAAAGTAGTGAGCACAATAGCGCGATAGTATTTTAATTTTGTGGAACAATTACGCAGGAAATGAGATTGACTACAATTGCATCCTTTTTAAGGTCCCCCTTGGGGCCCATAAACCCTCACTAAGAGTTGAGAAATCTATACGGAATATCAGGATAAGGGCTGACCTGGATATGTGTATTCTAAAACAGTTCCTATTGAATGTGCTTACCGCCGACGACGGATGTGTGAGGCCATTTGCAAAAATAAAACAGCGACACAGCGCATTTCCATTTTCTGGACTACATCCTGCTGGAAATCTAGTTGGACCGTTGTCCTGCTACAATGGATATCCTGTGGGAGTTGGAGAATGAACGCTGAAGAAGAAGCTTCGTGGAGACTACTCAAGGACCTCTATGGCCGGGGTTGGTACATATGGCTCAGCGGAGGATGCAGCGAGAACTGGTGGTGGAAGTATCTCTATAGAATGATCCAATGGAAACAAGATCAAGAAATCTATTTCCACTGGTGTTCATTCTACACATCTCGGATAGAGTGTTAAGCTAGCAAAAAAAAAACACCCCAAAAAACACATTTTCTGTATGGATCAACCAAGGGATAAAACTAGTGTCTGGAAACAACTCGATACTAGAACTGCAAGGGCATGGTAACATGGGGTAAATATCAAAATGAATGGAAATAGGTATTCATTTTACCAAGTTATAAACATAACATCCTAGCAACCAGGGTATTGATCCTGACCAATGCTAAATTTGCCTTGCAATACATTCAGAAGGTGATGTTTGACGCCGGACACGTGCAGTTGACCCATATTCCAGGTAAATAAGCTTTACTAAAATAAAGTTTACTATTTTCTCAGCATGTGGTTCTACTTAGTTTTCTCAGCATGGATGTCTCTGTATCTCGTTGTTAAGTTGTTTTATGTTTTATTTTGGTAACACACCTACCTATATTTGTATATCTTGACATTTTGCCCAGTGTTACCCCAGTCACCTACTTCCTGTTTAGGGTTGTTACCCTACACGAAGATTTATCCCTTAACATTCACATGGCCTTTGTTGTTACTTGAAATGTGACTCCGATATGTGAGTTGTTGATCTTCTTTCAGAAGCTATTAATTTATTTTGGTGTTGTCATCTTTTTTTTTATATGAAAGAGTAAGGAGAGCAGTGCTGCACTTATATATGTTGATATTTGCACATTATCTGCTTTCCATTGTGGTTAAGGCATCAATAGCTCTCTGTACCGGTTTTTTTGGGGTCACTGTTACATGTTCGTCCTTGCACCGTATCGCCAAGTCGATAATCAAGTCGATAATCGTATCGAACTCATAATCAAGGACATAACTAAAATTGAATTTTCAAAAGTGGATGTAACAAATGGTCATCATCACTTGTGATGGACGAACAACAACATCGCCAAGTCATCGGCGTAAATCGTCACTTTCATTCCACGTGGTAGCTTAGCAACCAGATCATTGATGTAAACTAGAAACAGCGTGGGGGACAATACGCTTCCCTGAGGTACCTCGTGACTTTGCAGGACTCTACTGCTTTTGTACACTGTTAGTAGCACTCTTGGCTCTTCTGCTATGTAAGTTTACGCTCTAATGTGTCCAGGCTTTTAACGAAACAGAGCCATACATTATTTAACAAAACGAGTTTTCTCTAAAGGCGCATATAACGCAGTCTCCGTCGAACTGAGCGTAACGCACTGAGAGGTCCCCTTACCAATCCAGTGGAACACGCATGGGAGATCGAATTAACACTAGCAGACGCTTTGCGTTTTTAAAAAAAATCTCCGGGTCATGGAAGCTCAATTCTTCTTCTTCTTCTTCTTTCGTTCACTTGAAACATGTCTATATCTGTAATTCTGTCTCCTTAATAAAACTCACTGTCTTTTGTAGTTCATACAGTGTCCCATAGAGCTTTGATTCCAGTGTTGTTTCCTCTGGCCAATATGTCTGCCTCAGCGTTTCATGCTCAGAACACTCTTGAAGTATATGTTTGGCACTCTGTGCTGCCTGTCCACATGTACACATGGCCGTGTTGCCAATCTTGAACTTTGTATACATGTGACTGCGTGGTCGGTTGTGTCCTGTTCTGAGACGTAGAATTATAACTTGTTCTGATCTGTTCATATTGTGATAGTCATCTTGTGTTGGTGTTTGTGGCTTTCTTATTGACTTGATCATTTGTTTTTTCTGATGGTAGGTGATTGGTATATCTGATTGGTCTTCGGCAGCACCTTCCTTAGCCAGTTGGTCTGCTTTTTCATTTCCTGGTATTCCACAGTGAGAGGGTATCCACTGCATGGTTACCCTATACTGGTAAGACAATTCGCTAAGTAGTTTTTGCAAGTCTGTTAGTTTTCCAGACTGGAGAGCTTGAAGCACTGACCTTGCATCTGTCAGGAATACCACAGGCTGTAGGTCAGAGTTGGAGTTCAGCAGTTTTTTAGCTGCCACACTAATTGCCTGGATTTCAATTAATCTAATATTAAAAAGATGGACCGTGATCACGTGTAGATGGTAATGATCCTAGCTAGGTTTACATTTACCATTTATACATCTTACCATTCACTCTGCAATTACCTAATTTAATTCGAGGTCTTTCTTTCCAAACCTTGTCAAATACTGAGTGATCGGAAGACTGTAGAAAAACAAACGACCGTGCACTGTATGGTATGTACATTTTGAGAGAAAAAAATAAATATAAAGTGTTAAATAGCATTTTTATGTTGAACAATAGGCCTACACATGATCGATGTTTCGTCCAAAAGGTCTATATCAAGGTAATTACGTAGAACACAAGCTTTTGATGTTTCACTTGAACACAACATACGGACGATCACAAAAACTAAGGGGTTATGATGCAGAAACACGAAAACATACAAATTACAATACACAAGACATTTTCAACGTTTCGAACCGTTAGGTCTTTTTCAAGAATATATAAAATAAACAGTGAAAAATATTTAAAACAGTAAAAACAATGTTACCACCACAGAGGCACTAGATACACTATTGACATGTAAACAATACGAAGTTCAAGGTAGGACAATCAAACATATACTGGAATTACAAGCAAACAAAGCCTACTTGCAAGCAGTTTAGTATAATACTGACAGTTTGGAAAGCAACAACGATATATGAGAACTAGAGAAATGTGATTACATGGGGGGGGGGGGAAGTATAGTAGGATTTACAAAGAAATACATTTTGATTTTTTTAAATGCTTCAAAATATTTTATATACAGTTTGAGCACTGTACAAGTCAGACTATTCATTAGCAATGGTAACAAGCACAAACATATGTATGAGTTTACAAATTCATCAATAGTTGATAAACAATGTCCAATTCAGGATATGCTTTAAGTATTATTATCCTTTCTGTGAAGAATCTAACACTGCTACCATTTATAACATAAACGGGCATAATTGTAGGGAAGACATGGTCATAATGATTCACTGTAATGTCTCTTCAGGTGATATATAAGATATAGTCATAATGATTCACTGTAATGTCTCTTCACGTGATATATAAGATATAGTCATAATGATTCACTGTAATGTCTCTTCATGTGATATATAAGATATAGTCATAATGATTCACTGTAATGTCTCTTCAGGTGATATATAAGATATAGTCATAATGATTCACTGTAATGTCTCTTCAGGTGATATATACTTTCCTGACATAGTCTTCTTTATGTTTGTTCTAAATTACCTTATGATTCTGGATAAGTTGACCAGCCGCAGCCAAAATTGTTTAAACAATGTGAGATGTTTCTTACCCATCGGTCTCATTCTTACCCATTGTCTCGGTCGGTACTTACCCCTGGTACCAGGAACTATGCCTTCCATTATTAATTTTTCCATACTGTTAATATCGTATCATTTCACTTACGTCAAGCAATACTTTTATCACTTAATTTTTAACTCATGTAACACATAGGCCATACGCAAGCTGTAAGCCACCTTACAGTTTCTACTGATATTTAAAAGTAAATAAATATACATCTATTGTAATGCAATTATGACAAACACTTTTAGATGTGTTATTGCACCTGAACTATGTGTGTCAAAGTGCTTTTACAGTCCAATTCTGATGCAGAATTCTCTGGCACTCGCGAGTTATATATAGACCTATCATAACGGCTTTTTAACTTTTCACTGTTTTATCTTTAGTGGTTTCACTGCATTTATTTCAACAGTATGAGTCAATAATAACAAAGAATAATATCAGTAATTTTAAATACATTTATTTATTAAATACATCACAGATTAATATTTCTGTATCAGTTTGTATTGGCTTGTGATATAATACTACTATGTTAAAAATTCACGTACAAATTTGAAATATAATTTAACACAAAGTGCTCAGGAAAATAAGATAAGGCAACATAACATTTTATTCTGTAGTAATACATGTTAAACATAGGTGTCAACTAGTAAGGATTTTCCGTATTTATATGGATTTCGGCACAAAAAGGAAATTTATTGTTATTTTTTAGTAAATACGGTAGCCTGGGGTAAAACCACGCATTCTTCACGTTTTCGTGATTTCCGACAACTAGATTTAACATTTAGAATCCAAACTGCCATCACTTTATAGCTTAGGCCTATCCATCTACCCTACATTAAGGATGGTATTAAAAACACACGAGTACGTGGAGACAGTAAAATTAGAAATTTATGAACATCTGTAAAACATCATCTTTGCCCCAATTTTGGGGGCAAAAATACACAATCAAAAACAGTTATGAAATCAAGGGAGAATTGACAGAAATAGCAAAATAACAGCACAACAGCTTGTCTTCACATAGTCAGTCATATTGTGTGGAAATTATAGAACATAAAGACTAGGCATATATATCTTTATGTAACTTTAATACGAAAAAATTAAAAAAGCAAATATGAAAAACCCATTAATATAAAGAATGGATACTGAGATCCATTTTGATGCTATAACAACGTGTTGGTGTGTCTTATAAGGTGCTCAACTATAATTTCGACCGGTGGAGATCGTGCATCTATGAACGACGGAGATCGTGCATCTATGACCGACGGAGATCGCGCATCTATGAATAGTGGAGATTGTGCATCCATGACCGACGGAGATCGCGCATCTATGACCGACGGAGATGGCACACCGACGAATGGCAGAGATCACTCATTTATGAATGGCGGAGATTATGCATCTTCATTCTTGATTAGGAACAAGCGTCACAGCACTGGGGGCATTTTCATATATGCTGTTACCGTTCTGTCAGCAATCTAAAAGTGTATAAGCTCAGTGTCCCAGTCAGTTGCTGATTACGCGTTCTTCTGATATTTCCAACGCCTCTAGTCACTCCCATTCTCTGAATATGTACATTGTCTCGTTCGACTTCATCCTCGTCTTCTCGTAGTGTATCCATGTATGTTCTAATCAATTCAATCATGTCTCCTCTTATCTCGGTGTAGTTCACCAAGGTTTTACCAGCCAATACATGGGCTCTTTCGTTTTCCCTCACCCTAGCATGACCTGGACAGTGGATCCGTGTAATGCTCTGCGCGTTTTTGAGAAGAGTGACCTATTCAGTTCTGATCATACTCCTTTCTATCTTGTGCTGCATGCTTTGAGAGTCCGATAGAATCATTGAGTCTGTTGGTGGTTGCATCGCCAGCCATGTGAGAGCTGCTGTCACCGCTTCTATTTCTATTCTCATACTCGATGCTGTAGTGGGGTACGCAGCTGACTTCTCAACTAATTTCTTGCCGTTTTGGTAGACCACGAAACCCCAACCACAACGGTTTGTTTCTTGCGTTACTGAGCCGTCTGTATAAATTATTGTGTCGTGTGGCTTCGAGTGCTGCAGTATGAGTTCTAGGATCATTCCTTCTGTTCTGTTGGCAACCTAGTCGCGGTACTACTCTCTTCCCATCTGTATCACAACTGTTGTCAATAACTTTATATCTTTTCCAAATGTCACTCTCACAGCCTCTTCCCACTTCCTCCAGCTCACAAACTCTGAGTAGGGTATCTTCTGCCATCCAAGACTTTCCTCTCTTGATACGCTTTCCTTTTGTGTTGTCTGGAGATTGGTGTAAAAGGTGATGGTCATTATTGGCGACCTTGAAGTATTCTGTAACCTGAAGTATGTCTTGATTTGATGCTTGGTAGATCTAGGAGAAACCTCATGGTCACGATATGTGTAAGTCTTGTGCAATCTTGGACAGCTCTCATGGTCTCGTTTTCAACTCTCTCCAATCTATCCATCTGTGTTTGCGAGTGTCAGTAAACTCAAACCATAGTACAACACAGATAATACCACTGCTTGCATTATCTGAAACACGGTTCGCTGCGGCATCTCTACAGATGCCATGACTTTTACTGCACTGACACCCTTCCCAGCCCTCTGAATGATATTCTCCATATGTTTCGCGAATGCCAGATTTCTATAAAAAGTGATGCCTAGACATTTCATAGTGTTCTCCCTGTCAATGTTGATGCCCATGCAGGTGGCTGCTACTACTGTGTCTGTGACCATGTTGTTGTTCATTGAGAACCAGACGATGTTTGCCCGTAGTTAGTGCACCAAAACAACCATTTTTTAAGATTTTTCTGGAGGCCATCAATCATGTCTCTTCTGGTTCCGCCGTGCCTTTACGTGCTTGTGCATCTATGACTGGCGGAGATCGTGCATGTATGACCGGCGGATATCGTGCATCGTAAGCGGCGGGGATCGTGCAGAGGTGGCTTCATTTTCTCATTCTTCTGTTAGTAATTCCTAAAAAGAAACATAACGTGACAGTAAGATATTTTGCAACAGGAGGGACATTGAGTGGAGCAAATATGTGCACTGAGTCAGCCGCGCAGATTTACCCCACAAACAGTGCGTATTTTTGCCCCAAATAAAGATGTTCACAACTTTAATAAAATGTCACGAAAAAACACAGTAACTTGACAAGGTAACTTGCTTAATAACTTAACAATACAGCATATATTAGTGTAAACATGTAAACAAACATGACAGTAATGATAACAGCAGACAAGTTGTGAAAAGTTGCTAGTGGTGAGAAATTATATCCAGAACATCACAAAATGAATTTACTTCACGGCTCAAAAATGACATATCCTTGAAAGGTGAAATTTCGTTGTGTGATAGAATAGGATGTTAGCACAAGACGTAGTCATGTGGTTTGCGGGGAACACCCATAGATTACAAAAATAAACCCCCACTGCATAGTTTTGCACAGAGTGTATTTTTACATCAAGATACCCTATTACTAATGCTAACGTTTTTATGTCGCACGCACGCACTGGAACGCATGGATGGGCCAAAAATTATGTCTTTTGGTGCTAAATATTGACGTTTTTATTGAAATACGGAAACAAATTGTTAGAAATACATATTTATGATAAAATAAGTTGACAGCTATGCATGTAGCATGTGTTTATTGTTACAAGACGTATGGTCAGTAGAAGAAAACATATACAAATTTGGAATACTAAATATAGACCCTATGTACAGAAGCAGCAAAATAATAAATATAGTAGATAGAAATTATATCTGTCCCTTACTATTTGTACTGTATATAGTGAATTTCTGTTATAACATACATATTTCGTCAGTTCAGACCATGTTGTTATAATGGTATTTAAAAATTGAAGTTGCATATATAACTGGATTAACTGATTCACTCTGGAGATATTTTGATCTATGGGTTTAGATGTCCATTTGTAGGTTTCAAAATGCTAGTCATTCAGCTTTTGTTACAATTAAATGACAAATAGTCACATTGCCTGATTGGCACAACAGAGGGAATCAAGCATATACTTGTCAGACTACAAAAATCTGGTAAAGCTGTCAAACAGTTTAATAATGAAGATGAAGGTTGTAACAGAAGAACTACATCATGTATGAAGAAGAAAATAAAGAAAATGAAAGGGATCTGTTACCAGTGGCGTAGCATGGGTCAATGGCACCCGGGGCGGAATCATAATTTTCCGCCCTTGTAACATTAAAAACATATGTCAGTTATTGTGAAAGACTAGACGAAAATAAATTTTCCGCCCTCCCGAACATGCCGCCCAGAGCGGTTCGCACCTCCGCCCCCCCCCTCGCTACGCCACTGTCTGTTACACCATATAGCTTGTTATATTCCATTGCAGTAAAGTTTTTCTGAACATTTTCATAATGATAAATATGGAACAAACTTTCACATTTCAAAGATAATACATTTTATTTAGTAGGACTATAACAGATTGCCTTTTTAGACTCAAATTAACATGGTTGTTGGATGTATGGGTTTACAAAAAAAAATATGCTAAGAAAAAGTAGAGCACAAGACAGATTAATAACAGATGGGTCTGCAGTAAAACTATGATCCAATTTGCAAAAATATAAAATGTGTTATAGTTTGGTCTTGATAAATTCTTATTGTAAAAATCTCAATTTTGTGATTTTTTCCTGTGTTTTTAGTGACGTAAAACTTTATTTTAGCTGTTTTCACTTTTTGTCATTCAGAAAAATAAATGATAATTTTCTACAAAATAATTTAGCTTTCTGTGTCAATTTTCAAAAAACAAATAAAAAAAAACCCCAGTAAAATAAAAGGTTTTGAAGTACTTACCTTTCTTTTGGGTGTCAAAGACAAATAGAAACAAAATTATTGAAACTAGAACTCATAATAAATCACTTTAAAAAACTTAAACCTGTAACTTTAAGAAATATCCAATATTATGCAAATATGATGACACAAGCAGTAGGGAAATTAAAAAAACAGCATAGACAGAATGGTAGTCACGTTTTAACGACAGATCTACTAAATTGATTATGTTATATCTGGTAGGCTATAGTAAGCATGCTTCCACAGTTCCTATACTAAGAGCAGGAAATGCAAATTTAGTGGTGTGAGGTGTCAAATTTTTGTTTAAAAACTACCCATTGTGATTTTTTATAGCAGTCTTTCAGAAACAGCATATACAAAAATGGATTTACTCTATATATACTAAGATTTATAACTTTTACAGTTGTCTAAAAGAAAATTTACAGTGACTTTGTTATTGTTTTGATCCCCAAGAATTATGAGCAATTAGCTTTTGCTTACTATGTGCTGTGGGGTAATTTTCCCAGAGCTCTCTTTCATATCTAGAAGACACCATCTTGTAGTGGTGTGCAAGTCCTTGAGAGGAAATCTCCTACTTGAAGAGTGTGGATAGAAAAGGTTTGTTTGTTTGTTTTGCGTTCGCTCCATTGTAACCATCACGGATATCCGTGCGATTTCTGCGGGGAGCGTGATTACGTTGTGCCACCGTTATGCGCCTTGTAGGCCTAGAACATCCGATTTCGGCATGCCTTGACAATCGATAGAAAAGGTAACATTAAAGAAAATATGGAACTATTTGGTTCATATGTCTATCTATCTATAAACCCGTAACCTGTCAGGGTCTTAGGGGTACCACATTGGATGCTTTAGCACACAGAGTCTTCCAACGATTTCTATTTTCAATGATGCAGATGAGTGCAGGAAAAATTTTGTCCTGTCCATTCCTTGATGTTGTCTGTCCATATCGTATAGCTGGAGAGGAAATGGGCACCACTGACTAAACCTTTGTCCCACTGAAATATTACAATGAATAATCATACAGAGAATAGATGAAAAAGCTGCATAACAAAAATAAATGATGTCCAGTTTAGGGTTAAACATAAATATATTAAAAATGATACTGGAAACAGACATAAAACAGATACGAAAGTCTCTAGACATTTAAGTAAGCCCAAACAAAGTCAATATGAACTACAAAAGCTACTTTTGAAAAAAAAAAGAACTGACCATATTGATATTTTTAAATGTATTTAATTCACAATATTTAAGTTTTATATATTATCACAGCCAGAGTTAGACATAAGCCTAAGTCTACAAACAAGCAAATGCTAGTGAAAAATATTACAAATAAACATTGACAAAATTCAACAATTTCATGGATGAATTGCTAAACTAATATGTTTGTTTTAAAAAATTCAACATTTCAAGTAAAGTGCAAAATGCACTTTTCAACATGGAAAAATATGTTATAATTAAAGGTGACAGAATCTGAAAAAAGTACTTTCTTTAGTTTAAACATTTGTCATACTTGATCTCCTGATTTGCCTTATCATACTTGTACAATAATGTGAGTTATATACTGCTTTAAGAAATATGAGTGTACAAAGATATTCAACCATAGATCAGAGCCAGGTAATATTTGTTTGTATTTAACAATCAGAGATATGTTAAAAAAATATGACCTAACAAAGGCAAACGCAACAAAGAAGGCTAAAAACAGACAAATTCAACTCCCCACGACGACTAACATTATTTGTGGAAAAGATAATAGATAGATAGTGTATGTACATATATATAGACACATACATGTATTTATGTATGGGCCTAAGATGTTAGGAATAAGATGGTAGAAGTGATGGTCAGCAAACAAGCACTGACCTAGAGACTCCACTCAACTTCATAGTACCAGAGGAAGCACTGAGAACAGTAAGCAAGAGTCAAGTAAGTGAGGACAAAAAGAACTTATTTAAACAATTTATGCCAAATAGGCCTATGTATGTTTCAGACTTAACAGGACATATATCACAGACACATATCACAGACAAGTCATGACACTATGTAGTAAATTTTTATTTCAGGAAAAATTAAAGAGAAAATGTACACATGTATGGTATCTAAATTAAGCTCTAATTTCTGATAAGGACTGCAAGAATAACTATTTTACAGTTTCTGATAATGACTGCAAGAATAATTATTTTACAGTTTTTGATAAGGACTGCAAGAATAATGAACTGACAATTTCTGATAAGGGCTGCAAAAATAATAATCTTACAATTTCTGATAAAGACTGCAAGTATAATGAAATTACAATTTCTGATAAGGACTGCAAGAATAATGATCTTACAGTTTCTGATAAGGGCTGCAAGAATAATTATTTTACAGTTTCTGATAAGGACTGCAAGAATAATGAAATTACAATTTCTGATAAGGGCTGCAAGAATAATTATCTTACAATTTCTGATAAGGGCTGCAAAAATAATAATCTTACAATTTCTGATAAGTACTGCAAGTATAATGCAATTACAGTTTCTGATAAGGACCAAGAATAATTATCTTACAATTTCTGATAATTACTGCAAGTATAATGAAATTACAATTTCTGATAAGGACTGCAAGAATAATGATCTTACAGTTTCTGATAAGGGCTGCAAGAATAATGATCTTACAATTTCTGATAAGGACTGCAAAAATAATTATCTTACAATTTATGATAAGGACTGCAAGAATAGTGATCTTATAATTTATCATAAGGACTGCAAGAATAATGATCACACAATTTCTTATAACGACTGCAACAATAATGATCTTACAATCAGTAGAATGTGAATTCTATTTTAACCATGTGGGAGTTGGCTCCACACCTCTGAGGGCAAAAAACATCTCCAGTTTATTGTCAAAGTCTTTGGGCCTTTCATTTGGGTCACGGTATCTGACAGTCATATTGTTTCCAAGATATTTTATAAGCTCACATGTTTCTTGAAACTGCTGTAATTTTTGCTTGTACTTTTTGCGGATGTACGGTGAGGATTTTGGATTAAATGCTGAAAAGAATAAATTGGTACTTAGCAATATTTAATATCTATGCAAATGAGCTTTGAGAAATAATACAAATTAGTCTAGATCAGTTGCACAAATGTTTGCTAATTTTACATAAAGAAATATCAGAGTGACTATAAATATGCAAAGATCACAGCAAAACTAAGCATCAATGGTGTATATTGTTTGAATTGATTTTTTATTTATAGGCAGATATAGGATTGAGTTGTTTTATCTACTAAAATATTTGACTATTAGTATATAAAAGTTTAAAAGAAGCAGAAAATTATACAGTTGATGATGAAGTGTATGCTAAGCAAGCATCACTCTGTGACCCTCTGCCACAGAGCTGGGCATTTAGGATAGACATCAATGGTTCTCTGAGATGTCATCATATGACTAACTGCATCAGTTAGTTTTTGTTGTTTGTCTATTAATTTTGTTGTGATTTATTTAGGAATGTATACCCATGTATTTCCGAGGTCTGAAAGGGGAGTAAAGAATAGCTACCTGATACCTACCACACATGTTATACAAGACTAAGTAGGTTTTTGGGTGGAGATAGCCATCCCATCTTATATTGGGTCAAAGTGACCCAGAAGCCATGCTGAAGTCAGATGTGTCAGACCGAAAAGCACAGATAGTGCAGTTAATCTGTAAATTATGGCACAACACATTTTGTTCTCTGGATGAAATCTTAAATTTGACTATGTTCTGTCAATCTTCAAGAGTTTGAGAAGAACAAAAATGAATTTATGCTGTGATAAGTTTCGTACTCTCTACTGTTTTTATTGCATTCTTTGCATTTTTTTTACTAGAAGTAAATTAGGCTGGCTTGTTAGTATTTTTCTTTATAAACTTCAATAACTGTTTTAACCCCCTGTAACCTGAGGAATTTCCCATTTGTGTGCATTTCACATGCAGCAGTTGATTCTATCCTCATTGCTTCACTAATGAGACATAAGAAATTACTACTCACATGATGTAGGACCTATAGCTAGAAGGATTCCAATGAATAATTAAGTTCTTGATTAGAAACTAGCATCACAGCACGTGGGGCACTCCCATAAGTGCTCTGCTCTCCATTCTAGCAGTCATCACAGCATACGTAGACTCAGAGTCTTGGTCAGGTGTTGATTGCGTGATCTTCGTGACTTTCTAAAAAAATTATTTTTCCTTCCCTCCCCTCTAGACATTGCCATTTTTGACATTCTCTGTATGTGTACATTCTCAGCCTCATTGACAACATCCTCATCTTGGAATGAATTTATTACTGCCTTGATCAAGTCTGCTTTATTTCTTCTCAACATTGTGCCATCTATCACCGCATTGTCTGCCAATAAGTCGGCTCTCTCATTTTCTCTGACTCCAGCATGACCATGGCAGTATATCCATGTAATGCTCTGAAAATTGAGTTATTCAATAAATCACACCATTCTTTTCTTAGCATGTATTTTTCTATCTTGCGCAGCATGCTTTTAGAGTCTGTAAGTATTACAGAGTGTGATGATGTATCAGTTATCAACCAATTAGGTGCTGCTGAAACTCCCTCTATCTCCATCTTCATGCTCAATGTGACAGTGGAGTTTGCAGAAGATTTCTCAACCAACTTCACACCATTTCTGTAGGTAACAAAACCCCATTCTGTTGAGCCAACTGTGTATATAATTATGACTTGTGGTTTCGAGTGTAGCTGGGTGAGTTCATGCACTGGAACCTGGGCTTTGACACCCGTCCATTTTTAACAAGATGTATCTAGTTATATAATTAAGCTAGTGATCAATGAATACAGCATGTATGGAAAAATATCAGCTTCAAAATAACATAGGCTTATACTTATAAAACCTCAATGGAGATGTCGGGGGGAGGGGGGGGGGTTGCTTCTTGGTTGCTGATTCAAGTGGACTAATGCTCTTTGACCAAATTGAAATGTTAAGATCTACCAAAATTCTATAAAATGTTGATACTTTCTTGTTAATCAGCATACAAAGATAATGAAATAAATTTTAATGTGAAATGAAATTTCTTGTAACCATGGGGAAAAGGCGAACAACTAAGAATACAAAATGCAACAAGGGGAAGCAATTAATTCCGAAATTGATAATTATTTTATACACAGTTGAATGAAAGTACAATCTACTCTTGGGATCAGTATTTTTTTGTTCTATTCAGAAAGGAGTTCCATTCCACAGTTGTATTTTTATTTATAAGCAATTCTTAAGTACAGTGTTTGACAGAAGTTGTTTTGAAGGACCAAAAGTAGTAGAAATGAATTATGTCTGCAATTACAAGTCAATAAACTGAAGAAACACACCAATGCATACATAAAACTACTGTTAATATGTTTTTACATTGCACCCCCAGTTGATTCTACCACCTATATACTATATAGGCCTATTCATCTCTAGCTTGTAGAAAATATACTTCCTTCTTCTTGGTTTGCAACGAGGTTCACAATATTCATGGTAGCAACATTCATAGCCATTATTTTTTTAATGAAAAATTACATCCTATTGGCATCAGTGTTGTCAAAAAAGGTTTATATAAAAAGTATGATTTTTTAATAAAATAAAAACATATATTTGTGTGCCCGGTTAACAAAAAAGCACCAAAATGTTTTGTAATTTTGTATTTACTCACCTTTTAAATGATAAGCAGTGTATATCAAAGCCGAACGAGTTGAAGAAATAAAAGGATATTTTGGTTTAACATTGCCTGCAGCGGTGAGTGCCTTGATCATAGCAATAGCACAAGTTTGTTCCATAAATCCAAGCATTGGAAGGTTCTGCAAAGGCATATCTTCTGGTGCTGGTGGGAGTTTGTGAGGAAGTGTGAGGTTGGAATACTTCTCTGGTTGCCTGAAAATCAGATATCATCCAGAGGAAAATTGACAGAAAGTAAAATATGGGATGTATATTTTAAAATAGTCCTTTCTATGTGAATTTAATATAGAAACTAAATTGACAACTTTTCCTGACTCCCATATCTCCATAAATAACCTTCAATATTTCACGCCAAAATTTCCGTAACATTACATATTTTTATAATAGACCTATATTCTTTCTAAATTTATTAATACTGAGTGATTTTTTTGTGTGTGCATTTGATCTTAAGCTCCCACCAGATCTCTCTTGTAGAAGGACAATAACCCTACTATATTGTCATCAAGATGTAGACAGGAGAATGGAAATATGTTATGTCACTGTTTTATTTGTGTAAATGACCAGACACAGCCAACGTCAGCATTTGTAATGAATATTTTCAGTGTTTTTAACCACTTTCCACTAAAAAGTTGATATATGCAACCATATTGCTAGTAGGCCAGCTGTATGACAGAACTGGTTCCCATACTATAAGCTAGTCACCAACCTCAAAATTATCCACATTCAAACATGCTTGGCCTATATGCCGATGTCTGTATTCCTATGTATATAGTCACAGACATCCACACAGACCTCCACAAAATTTACTCTAAGTAAACGTTAAAAGCCAATATGGATGCATTAAATGAAAACTGTCTGGACAAAATACAGCTAATCTGTACAAGTTGACAATTATGAGTCACTAAGCTACATTTTCATATAACAAGAATGAACAGAAACCTCTCTTCTTCTTCTGCAAACACTAAAATGTCAACCAATATTTTGATAGAAAAATATGGTAGCTTACGTTGTAGCATCTCTAGAGAGCTTATTCTGCAATGGTAGTGCTGATATAAATACAATGATATGAATGGGTATATATTAAGGAGTCAGTCACTATCTTAAGCAACAAGTGTGTTCAGAGTATTACAATGACTAATTATGCAGGGTCAGAGGCAATGGAAGAGCGGACACATTGGTGGTAAATGCTGTCGTAGATGGCACAGTACTAAGAAGAGATAAGGCTGCCTTAACTAGGGCACTCATGATTTTAATACAGATTGTAGATGATAATGGAGATGATAATGTATGTATACAGAGAATTATAGAAGTGAGAGTGACAAGAGGAGAAAGTGTGTCCTCTCTGGAAAGATAAGATCACTTCATGAACATTTGATTGGAAAAATGAGCCTGAACACATTTTTAATGGTTGATAAATATGCCATAATCGGATGTGCTAGGCCTACTGGCACAAATAAAAATGTTAGTGCAATATATTTCATTGCTCCCTGGCAGAAATAACAAATATTCATGTTTGTTATTAGAGAGCAAAAATGGAAGAAAATAGAATTATTATTTATTTCTTTTGGCTGTATACCCTTTTATGCCTTGCAGTATCAGGTGTAGAAGAGTTCTCTGGAGATGGCTTTTTTGTATGCTTCATATGTTTGCTTTTGTTGACTTTTATTTCTGTAATCCATCGTATGTAAAGTGTTCCTCTTGCTTTGTATCCATCGTGTCTGTATAGTAATGCTTTTTGAGGGGCACTGTCCGAAGATAGTCTGGAAGCATGTGAAAACCACTTAATTTGTTGTCTTCTGATGTAAACAATGATTTGGCATTGTGTTTGTTAGTCTTCTGATGATTTCATTTCTGATCCGGTCTCTTATTATTACTCTGAGGATTCTACATAGACATGTCATTTCTGTTGTAACAAGTTTTCTTTTGGATCCTGTTGTTAGTGTCTACATTTGACATTGGTGGCACAGTGATGTATTATGATCATTTTTTATATAGTGCAGTTTGGTGTTCATGCTCATATATCTGTTTATGAAAATAGGAGACATCTGCCTCAAGATATGGTATGCTATGTTTCATCTATGTTGGATTTCCAAGGTATTTTTTCCATTCGATGACATACTGCTACTAATACATTAATATGAAATAGGTAAATATGATTTAACAGTTAAACTTACTTCATGAACTTTAAAAGTTTCTCCTCACTTTCCATCATATAAATCTTATCTTTATATTCTACAGCAAACTGTGGGTTTCCAGGAACCAGGGCTTCATATCTAGATTAAAGACAAGAAAATAAAATAATCAGGCACAAAATAAAGTAATAAATCTACTTTCAAGTTTCCAAATATTTTTGATTAGAAACTAGCTTCACAGCACGTGGGGCATTCCCATAAGAATATTCTGTGCTTTATTTTGAAGAATGCAACTGTGTATTTTCAACAGAAAATAATTATGTCTCCATCATGGTGTGACTGAAAGTACAATGTAAGTGAAGTTAGTAATACATCTATGCAGAACTTATGTGTATATTTTCTTGTTTTTCCCACTGTTTCTCACTTTTCTCCATGTGTAGTATCTATCTTCTTTCTTTTCAGTTCCCTGGTGGAATATAAGGCTGTAACTGTCATTCTCCAATTATTTCTGTGATGAACCATCTTCTTCATATTTATAAGATAAAAATGTATGTGGTCTCTTCCTTCACTTTTATTTTCCAGGTGTTCCTTGGTCTTCCAACTCTCCTCTTTCCTTATGGGTTCAAGCCCAGCGCATGTCTGGTATATTGCCAGGCTTCTTTCTGAGGATGTGTTCTATCCATATCTATTTTTCAATTTTTATCTCTACCTCCACTGGGCACTGGTGTGTTCTCTTCCACTTATCATTTGATATCAGTTCTGGTAATCTAATGCCAATGTAGACAATGGAGATACCTATCACGTATAATATGGTCTTGTATTTTTATACAACGAATTGATAAGGCAGCACAGTTTTACTTAGGTTATTTTGTAATAGACTATTGGGTTTTGAAATATAGAGATAGAACAACAGATGTTGAATATATGGGAAATGTTTAAAGTCTTCAACATATTTGATGTGACTAAAATATTATTTATAGAAGAAACAAATATCAAATGATTGTTTGCAAGAACTGTTTGTCCTACCTCAAATTTCCATCAAGGTAAGTAACTGGACAATAGCCAAGAATTTCAGTCTGTCTTGATTCTAGTTCCTCTTTTGATATTCTATGTGGTAAGTTTTCTTCCGGTGGAAGTTTGAAAGGAGCTAATGGTGGGACATATTTCTCAGGATTTGCAAGGAACATTTCCAGTTCTTTTGGTCCAGCCATTTTGTAATAGCGACCTGTTAAAAATGTTAAAAAATATTTGTGACCAATTCTGTGAAATAAAAACAATTCCTAATAATCTTAGGTGAAACAAATAACTTAGAATATACATATTTCTAGAAATATTTTACATCACAATTTCTTAATTTCACAATTTCATCACAAACTCATTCGTTATGTATCTTCTTTTATTTAATCTGAGAGTACCATCATTTTAGATGGAAAAAAAAAATCAATAAAACAACACACACACACGTTTTGTTGTATCATTTTCATTATTTATATCAACATAAGGATGGTTTCGATCAAAAGTGTAATATGTCAAAATTACTTCTAGCATTATTTTGATGTGTTGCAATGTCAATTTTGTACATTTCATAATATTTGTACATGTACAATATGACATAATTTTTCCTTATATTCTTCTATATATATATATATTTTTTAGCACACTTATATTTTGTGTGAGTATAACTATTTTGTCTAGTTTTGACACAATTATTTAAATATTAATATATATATACATACATATTACAACATATCTAACTCTCGTATTTAAGATTAAATGTTTAAATTTGCCATATGTGATTAGTGAACACCATTGTGTGAGAAATGTTGATAAACTTATAGGTCTGCATTGAGTTTTCCAGATAACTGGTTCTGATACTTTGTGAATAACAAACATAATTGAAGCACTCTGTCTAGATACAAAACATTTTTGGTTTCATAATTAGATTATTTACAAAACTGAGTGGAAGTTATCGATTCAGAATTTTGGTAAGTTTGTTCACATTTCATATCAGAAATAATTTGTATATTTATACATTTACAAGGTAGCTTCAAAAAGTTTCAGGAATAGTCAACTAGTGTTTGAATGATGTTATGGAGATTAAATGTTTAGAAGTTGATGATGACTTTGACAAAAGGACATGGCAGACATGACTTTCACATATACTTATGAAGAGAAGATACAGATGTTTGTTTGTGTGTTGTGCTGGTTGCATTGTCTTAGTTGAAAATGTCCTTGATTGAATAACTTACAAATGTCAAATTCTGTGTTTTGTTTGAGAAGTTACCCAAAGAGACACTAACATTGCTTAATAAAACATATGGTGAAGCCACAATGAAGGAATCTCAAGTATTTGTTTGGTATACGTATTTCCATGTTAGTGTTGATGATGATGCATATTGTTGATGACTGTCAACCTCAATCAACATTGAGCATGTTCGGAACGTTATTGTGTTGTCAGAAGGCTCAATGTTGAGAAAATAGCCTCATAAGCTGGAATATCAGTTGGAAGCTGTCACAGTATTCTCCACAATTAACTGCACATGCACAGTGTTTGCCAACACATGGTTCCCAAAATGTTATCTCTGAACAGAAAGATAATCAATAGAAGGTGGTACTGCTAGTAGAACATAATTGAAAATAATACTCACGTGGAAGACAGGTAATGAAGTATTACTTGATGATGACTAAAACACTATCACTAGTGGATGTTAACATGAATAAATATGGTACATACAACAAAACAAAACACAGAATATAATCATACAATACACAGGACAAAGTATTGTCATTTGTATGATTATATTCTGTGTTTTGTTTTGTTGTATGTACCATATTTATTCATGTTAACATCTGCTAGTGATAGTGTGTTAGTCATCATCCAGTAGGATTTCATTACCTGTCTTCCATGTGAACAGAAAGATACAAGATTGACCCTGGTAGGAGACCTAATCACTATGGCTGATCAAGATAGTAATTTTCTCAACAACATAATCACAGAAAATGAGACCTGGTGTTTTTTGTATGATCCTCAGACAAAACGTCATTTGAATTAATGGACTGCCCCTTAAGGTCTGTACCAGAACAAACCCCTTGGAGTGAAAGGTATGGAATACCAATATACATTCAGACATGTGAAAGGAGTACTAAGCGGGGATGAACAGAACAGTGTGCAGCGAAGGATAGTCACCCTCAGTTTCCTGGACGAGGAATATCCACAAGACATATGGGTCAGATTATACACAGATGGGATACGTGAGGATGCAGTGAGGAATGGAGGTGCAGGTGTATATATAGAATATCCACACAAGTCTAGAGATACAATCAGAACACCAACAGGGAAGTTCTGCAATAATTACGATGCAGAAATCCAGGCAATTAGGGTGGCAACTGAAAACTGCTGAACAACCCTGGCCCACAGTCCATGGTATTCCTGACAGATGCAAGGTCAGTGCTTCAAGCTCTCCAGTCTGGAAAACTAACAGACTTACAAAACCTACTTAATCAACTGTCTTACCAATATATGGTAACCATGCAGTTGATACCCTCTCACTGTGGAATACTAGGAAATGCATAAGCAGACCAACTGGCTAAGGAAGGTGCTGCTGAAGACAAACCAGATGTACCAATCACCTACCATCAGAAAAAACAGATGATCAAGTCAATAAGTGAGCCACAAACACCAACACAAGATGACTATCACATTATAAATGGAACAGAACAAGTTGTAATTCTACACCTCAGAACAGGACACAACCGACTCTGCAGTCACATGTATACAAAGTTCAAGATTGGCAACACAGCCATGTGTACATGTGGACAGGCAGCACAGAGTGTCAAACATATACTTCAAGAGTGTTCTGAGCATGAAATGCTGAGACAGACATATTGGCTAGAGGAAACAACACTGAAATCAAAGCTCTATGGGCCACTGTATGAACTACAAAAGTCAGTGAGTTTTATTCAGGAGACAGAATTACAGATATAGACATGTTTCATGTGAACAAAAAAAGAATAATAAGCTCAATTTTATCTGCCTACCTCTGAATTCTGCAGCAAATTCTAAAGTTTCATTTCCTGAGCAGTCTGCCAGCTCATTCCGTTCTGCAAGACTGACAGGGCAATACTGACCAAAATCTCCAATACGTTCAAGGAATTCTTTAGGTGTGATACATAAGCCTGCAATACCAGCTGATCTACCTATAGAAATAATTATAAGTTGTTAAATTATTATTTCAGTCAGACAAGAGATTATTCAGTGAAATTGGCACTTGCAAGAAATTAGAGCTAAATATCCTTTCTCCCCTAGGATCTTGATTAATAAGGAAGTAAGTGAAACTTCTTTATAACAGCAAGTGTCATAAAACACAAAAACAAAACAATAAACATCATTTATAGACAGCTATGCCAAACATAAGCTTTCATCTTCATCTACATTTGTTTAAGCCCTGCAAGATAACAGGATGTAACAGCAGCAGATAGCAGAATGCATTGTGTCCCAGGTTTAAAAAAACTGAGTGCAATAACTTTTAGCCCAGACATATTTGACTTCAGCATACCTTTTGGGTTATTTTGACCTACCATGGGATAGGACAGTCAACCCTCCCCAAAACCTTCTTAAGCATCTTTAAAATGTAATACTGCTGTAAAACTGTAAAACAATAATACTTATGTATAACACAGGTTTTGTAGTTTTTCATGATGACGACCAACAGACTATCACTTATAGTTTGGTAGTAATAGTCTTCTACATAAGTACTACATATAAGTTATACTTTGTGTTCTACATAAGTACTCTTCTTAGTCATCTTTTATAACATGTATGACAAATCACAGTATTACTATCAGGGCTATAGATACATTCTCGTAATGGGGGTTTTTATCTTTAAAAAAAGGTTGTTCAGGCGTTTTCATGTGTTAGATCTGGCGGTTTAGCCTTTTCCCTCCACCTTTCCCCCCAACTACCCCCCGCCTCACTATTTATAGACCTGATTACTAACTTACTGATTAAAAATTTGCCTGATGAAAAATAAGTAAGTTCTCAATTTTTCTATGGGTCTCTGAAAAATAAAGATTTAACTAGCAATATTGGTACATTTTCTATGCACATCAGCACTTAATTTAACACTGTACAGAAATTAAAATCCAGGTTGTGATTTCTCACTTGACACGACCACTCCTTCAGTCGACTCAGCTGTAAATGAGTACCTGACACATGAGTTAGGGGAGGTAAAAACAGCAAGGAAGGGAACTGGCCACCCCACTTAATAGTTGCTGCGGCTTAGAGTTATCTTCATCCCCAACGGCAGATGCCATGTGACCTACCTTTACCTTACCTTAAAGAAATTAAGACTAAAAAAACGGTTCTAAAGTACCAACTGAAGAGTGATTTGCACACTCGCCTTCACATCTGCCCAAACTGTAGTCTGATCCGATCAAGTAGACAATATTTTTAGAGGGAAAGCAGGTTACTAATCTAACCAGTAGAAAACATCTATTACATACAATTTTTCTTCTTCATTCTTTTTGTTTCTTTAAATTTACTTTTGCTGTTAGGCGTCACATGTCTGGATGATGATTGGTTTCTAAGCTATGGCATTTTTTGATGCTTAATGTACAGTGATGTTATGAGATTGCAGCACTTGATTCACCTCCATTTTGGTGTTTTCATTCTCATGTTTTCATTCTGAACAGAATATAATTGTGTTAGTTTACAGCAAAACTTTATTAGCTTAATGCATGCTGAAATTGGATGTGCATGTCCAAAAAAATATAGCACATTATGTTCACATTCTTTGCCACAAATCACACAGAAAATTGTTGTAGCTTTATAAGGCCGAATGCAAACAAAACAACACATGTAATGATAATCATACCTTGTGAGGTCCTATGGAGATAATCCTGAATTCTCTTAATGCTAGAGGTTGCAATTTCATGCACTGCATCAACCACCCACCATTTGGATTTATCAGCTGGTACAACAACATAGTTCTTGTGTTGTGTTTGATACCATTTCCGAACCTGTGCAATAGTTTTCTGATAACATGACAGTTTTATTGCCAAGATTTGAGAGCTATCATGGAGTACAATGGTTCTGTGGAACAACAAATGCACATACAATCTAGGAATTCATTGTTTTCACTATTGATTTTTTTCTTTTGTCTTGAAAAATTTATAGTGGATTTATAATTTAAGTGTAAGCATATGATTTTTTTTTCATTTAAATATAATTTCTATCTACATTTTAAAAAAGCAAATTCAGCCAGACTAATACATCCAAAGCTGAATTGAAAAAAAAACCAATATAAGATTTTCAGGTAATAGAAGGATTCTCAAAATAGAAACCTTAAAATGTGATAAAAATTAGAATAACCATTGCTCTGTCTTGTATCTCTTAATATTATTATTAAGGATGTACAGAGTATCATGCATGTGCTACCTTGGTGCAGATGAACAAATAATGCCATAATAACAGTTTACAGATTGATGCTCTACTAGTGACACACCAAAGAGGAGCAGGGCACTGTTATCTGTTTTTGATCAATGAAGCGATAATACTTACAGAATTCATCTGTAAATGAAGATTCATGATGCATGTCTGTCAATCCGGAAAGTATATGATTAAAATTAAAAATGACATTTTGCAAACTGGCCATGAGCAGTTTGTCACAGAACACAGAGCATTTTTAAACTTTCTACTTCACTACTACTCTAAACCAGATTAGAATGTGATTTCTTATGACAAGCCTGGTAGGTAACAGTGTCACTATTCTTTGCTCCCCCCTCGGACTCCACCAATGCAAGGGAAGAACTTTCCATTTATAAGCCATTTGTAACACTCCAAATAGCTCATTACAAATATATTCTTATAGTCCATGCCATGTGACCTCGGTTATCATGTCCATGCACAGCCTTTAGTCTCATGTACTGTTAACCATTCTTGATACAGTTGTTCCTTCATGCCACATCTCTCTTGATTTTCTTCCACATCTCTTGTTTCTCAACTTGCCTGTTGTTATTATGTGTCCAATGAATGGGGACTGTCTTCTTCTGTGAGTGAGCAAATCTCTTTGTGAACTAACTTCTTTCAAGATATCTTCATTATGCTTTTTTATCTGTCCATTATTGTTTTCACCATTCTTCTATAGAACATTTCTAATAATTATAAAGAATTTCTTACTATTCTACTGATTGTTCAAGATTCATATTCAGGCACCAGTATTCATTCAATATAAGTATAATCCTTCTCAAGTAATATCTTTAACTGTTTTTTATTTAATTATGTGCATTATTACCCCTAGAACCTGGTATCCAGAAATTCTGGGATTTACACTACCGGGTAAATATTTCAACCCCAAAATACTGATTTTTAGGTATTTCAACTTCACAAAACAGTTCCTCATATTCTATTTTGGTATGAGTTTTATAGTTTTTCTATAACCTTTTTTAAACAATGAGCTCATAGTGATTACATTTTTTTTATCCTTATGAGTTCTTATAAATCTTGTAGGCTTTAATCTGTCCAAGCCTTCATAATCTTATAAATCTTGTATAAATCATTTTTTAGGTTATGAATTGACTTGATACATTTTAGTTTTCCTATGAGATATATACGTTTTCAGTCCTGTTCTAAATTTTGTTTTAATTTGATGATTTCATCATCAGTTTAACAGCTCTTTTCTATTTTTATTTTTGCTATGATTTATAGTCATGCATCAATTTTATATTTCCAAAAACTTAATTTATAAGCTTTTACTAATTTGTCCGAAGCTTTATAGTTTTGTTTAAATTTTCAGCTTGTTATTGATTTTACAGTTCTACTATTATAATTTGTGTTTATTTATGAGTCTTTTAGTATTGCTCTAATATTAAGATTCCACATGGCAGTGACGAAATGTCACAAACTTGTATGGTTTGACCCCACCTTAATAGGCACGATTCCCTTTTCAAAACTATCTTGCAGGGAACAGTTGAGGGTGGAAGAAGAAGAGTAGGTTAGAGGAAAAAAACAATGAATTGAGAACAGAGAGGGATGATTCAGAAGATTATGATGTTTTTTGTGCTAATTTTTCCAGAGTGGTATCCCCTACAATCCTGAAGGATTATGGGATTGATGATGATGAAGGTTTTTACATAATTTTAATATGTCAATATTTATGATATATTTCAATGTTTTAACACTCTTATAACACTCTTTCACAATATAACACTCTTTCTTATGAAAATGTAAAAATATTGACTTACTTTGTTGAATTTAACCTATCTTTGACCCCTCTAACTAAAACTTCTTTACTTTTCAGTTCAAGTTCGATGACTTTCACTGGAATAATATTATGTTCAGTCATAAGTTCAATTTGCCTCATATTCATTGGGTACCCATCCAGAACATATCTGTAAAGAATAAAATATATTGAGATAACAGAAATGTGAAATTATAGAGCTAATTATAGGAATACATCCCTGTAGCAATATTCAAATAGGCTTTATGGCCTACTTGTATTCTTCCCCCAGAATAGATCTGTTGAGCACTAAACCTCTTCTTCTCATGGCAATATTCAAATAGATCTGTTGAGCACTAAACCTCTTCTTCTCATGACAATATTCAAATAGATCTGTTGAGCACTAAACCTCTTCTTCTCATGACAATATTCAAATAGATCTGTTGAGCACTAAACCTCTTCTTCTCATGACAATATTCAAATAGATCTGTTGAGTACTAAACCTCTTCTTCTCATGACACACTAACAAAATGATAATCACCTTTTCTGGTCAAGTTAAGTTGTTGACGTGTGAGAAGAGAAGGGTCATAGATATAAGGAGGAGTTAGTCTGAGTGGCTGAACTCTCCCCCATCTCAAAGAAGTTAACATTTCATACTTTTTGGCTTTGCAGAATATATCATATCAAATTGTAAAAGCCGCACATGTGTTGCCGGGGCCCGAAAGGGCAGCAAAGAATAGCAACACTGTTTACCTTCCACGCATGTCGTAAAAGGCGACTAAGGAGGTTATGGGATGGAGTTGGTTGTCCCATCCCATATAGGGTCAGTGACCCAAAGCCATGCTGAAGTCAGATGTGTCAGGAAGAAAGGCGCAGATATCGCAGCAATTCTATAAACCATGACACAACGTATTCCGTTCACAAGACTACATCCTGCTAATCTGCAGGAGTGTTTGAGAACGAATGCAGAAGAAGAAGAAGAAGAAGAAATTGTAAAAACAAACTAAAATATTTCATCTGACATAGCTCAACATTCAGTTTTGCTATCAATCTAGGAAAACAAAAGAAAATTCCATCAAGTTCAATCACTACAAACCAAAAAACATGACTTAAACAAAGTAAGCACAATCAGTTTTTAAAAACAAAATTTATTTTATTTTATTGAAAATGGAAATGAAAGTATTTGGCTAACATAAAAATCCATAATATTGAATCAAAAAGTATAAACTTATCAAATTATGATTGATGGATCACCCAAAACCGATAGGCCTATATCAGTTATTGATCCAGTAGTATCAGTGATTGGTCCAGAAACAGTTAAGGATCTGAAGCAGTGCTTACCATAATCAAATTAATCATAATTATATGAATGTCTTACCCCCTAGTCTGACATTTCACATCTAACAGTGCCACATCTAAAGCTTGAATCTGAAGTTCATCAGGTATAACTCTGCCCCGAATCAGATTCCACTTCATCTGCTGGGCCAGCTCAGATTTTGGATGTTGAGCTAATATTTGGCGCATTGCCTCTCCTATAGACAGTCTTACAACTCCATAATCTTCTACAAATCTATTGGCCACTGTAGATTCAAAATGTCAAGGTAAAAAGGTAAATTATCAAAAATTATGTTTACTTTTATAATTATTTTCTCATAGTTTTTACAGTTTTGATTCACCTATTTATACTTAGTGGCAAACTGGTCTTGGATAAAAGCCTATATAGAGGTGGTCGGGTGTCAAATAACCCCCTCCCTCCTCAAAAACATGACATTTAGTGCCAAGAAAAAAGTAAAAAATTAGATAATCAACCTCTCCCTCCCCCAGGAAGTGAAATCAAACTCGAAGAAAAATGAGTATAGAAACTCAAACTTTGACAAGTGGTTCATACTGATGGTGAATGGAACCAGGTCGAAGCGTGTGAAATGAACCCTAATACAATGCTGCTGCCACGCAATCTCTAAATCAGAAACATGCTCTCAGATGATAAAGGGTTTACATCCCCTTGTACAGAGGAAATTGATAATTTAATTACATGAGACAAGTTCACATGCAGCTGAACATCTTGTCCAAGATAGATGTAGTCGATTCATATACCATTACCTGCATACCATTTATATCCCAGAAAGTGATGCCCAGGAACATATTGGCCCAATGTGTTTATGAAGTTTTTATGTTTATGTAGTTTTTAGTCTGTAGTTTTTATTTTTTTATGTTTATGTAGTTTTTAGGCTTTATGTAGTCGATTCATATACCATTACCTGCATACCATTTATATCCCAGAAAGTGATGCCAGGAACATATTGGCCCAATGTGTTTATGTAGTTTTTATGTTTATGTAGTTTTTAGTTGTTTATGTTTATGTAGTTTTTAGGCTTTATGTAGTCAATTCATATACCATTACCTGCATACCATTTATATCCCAGAAAGTGATGCTCAGGAACATATTGGCCCAATAAGTAATAAACTTTCATAGCACAGAATCAAAATGAAATCCATGCTTGTTGACAAATTGGAAGGTTTTCATAGGCTATGGACAACCCACCTGAATAAAAACCTGTCAAAATCAGATTTGCTAAGTTTAAATAGCACAACTTAAGCCATAGTACAACACATTCAATCTGTCCTGCTCAAATGCATAAACAATTGTCTTTATTATTGAGATTTAATAGAAAAGAAGAATAGAAAGGTTTCTTCTATTCTATGATTGTTTCTTTCCTACATATGCCAATAATATTTTTCTGATTGTTGATGAAACTGTTGGTTGCATGTATAGTTCTCTTATTTGTGTATTACTATTGCATTTACCGTATTCCATTTTATAGAGCGTATATTTCTCAATTCAGAAAACAATGGAAACTTACTGAATGTATCTATATTGCCTTGAAAATCCTTACAGCCAAAAATGCTTTGTTGATCTTGGTATTAGTATATGCTATCAACAATCTTTCTTAAACACTTATTTATAAACACCATAGTTAACACAAGCCACAAAATATAAATAATTACCAGTAGGTAGCATTCTTTCTGAAAATCGAAGATTAGACAGAGAAATAGAAATAAAGTGTCCAAAAGAAAATACAATTTTTATACCAACAGTGCTATCAATGCCAAACATGGGCTCACAAGGAAAATTTAACATTCTCACACCAAAGGAAAATCGTTACATGTGAAATGAAGTGTCTGAGAATAGCTACAATGGTTACTAAAGTAGACAAAATGAGAAATGAAATTAGGAAAAGAGTAGGTATAATATTATGTACTGAGCATATAGAAAGACAGCAAATAAAATAGTTTGGTCACCTTATGAGAATGAACCCAAACCAAATACCAATAAGAGCATATAACAAAGAATATCTAAACATAAAGCCAAAAGTAGACCAAGAAAACAGTGGCTAGAAAACATCAAGATAACTTTGAACAAACATGGACTAAATGCAACCAAGGTGACACATCTAACCTTGGAATGACAACTGAGGATCGCACCTCTACGCCTAACAGCAAATCTGAATACTATTAACCATCATTCACCTGGAGAAAGACAATAGATAATACGATAATCCAGCTATCGCATACATGCAAGAATGGATACTATAATAAAAATCTAAACAATTGAATACGACCATAGAAGACACTACATCCGAATTAATGCTGGATTTATTTGCAATATGCTGAATAGAACTGGAGATGGATATGTTGGTATATGGCGCAAATAAAATGGCAGCAAAATGTATTTCCACTCTGTGGACTACACCCTGCTGGAAATCTAGTAGGACCATTGTCCTCCGGCAGGAGTTTGATAATGAATGCTGATGAAGAAAATGAAGAAAAATAGAGCATTTGATGAGATGAAACATGAAGAAATAATTAGAATGTTGGAGAATTTAAACATTGATGACAAAGATTTGAGAATATTAAGGACTATATATTGGCAACACACAACAGCCATAAGAATTGATAACCAAACGGGAACATTTCAACACATTAAACAGTGGATTAGGCAAGGTTTGTGTGGTCATCCAATGTGTTCAGTTGATACGGTGAAATAATAATGAGATCAATACAAGGTATGCCAGGAATATAATTTGGAAGGCATAATATAAACAACCTACTAAAGAGAAAACAACCTAATTATACAGTATTGATAGCGAAAAAATGAAACAGTTACAAGAAATAATGAATATCATTGCAAAAGAAAACAAAACACAGGGCTTAGTCTGAATAACAGGAAAACTGAAGTAATGTTAATATCAAACAATAAATGTTCTCCAGAAAGCAACATCAAGGTAGATGGGATCAGTCTGATGCAAGTCAAGATATTCAAATATTTAGGTACATTAATAAAATCAGATGGAAGATGTATTAAAGAAGTCAAATATATAATTTCTCAGGTAAAGGCAATATTTCAGAAGATGAAGAACACCCAATTATTATATCTTTGTCAATTGTGGTGAGAAAATGAGCTCTTAGAAGTTATGTAGAACCAATTCTGATGTGTGGAAGTGAATCTTGGACATTCAGCAGAATTGTGCAAAATTATATAGAGGCAGCAGATGTGGTTTCATAGAAGAATGTTAAGAACACCATAGACAGATAAAAAGCAAAATGAAGATATCTTGAACATAGTTAATTTAAAAAATAGAACTAGGAACACATTGTAACAACAGGCAGGAGGAGAAGAGCAAGAGAGAAGATGCTTGACAACATGTCATAGTGTCATGGAAGACATTGGTATCGGAAATCATTGACAGCACATGAAACAGAAGGCTGTGGAAAGACATGATAACCAATGTGACACTGCATGGGCCATAAGAAGAATAGAACATGCAGCTGACTTTATGCACAACTAAATTTGAAATTATATTGTGTAATAATAATTAAAGAAGCACTATATTTATTAGCTAAAGATTCTCCACAATTTTTATTCAAATATTGATGCCAATGTATTGGAGAAACAAGCCATTAGATATTCATATTTTACAGATATGTGGAAGAACTCAACCTGTCACAACATGAAATTTTAAATTATACTTACATGTTGTCTTTCCAGATTTTGGTGGACCAATTATTGCAATCCTTAATGGAACCACTGGCTTGGGAGATTCTTGATTAAGGTACAATAATGGGTCTTGCATGAAGGCAAGTCTGTTGCTTTGACTTGACATATAGTAAATGTATGATCGATAAATACACGCAAATGATGGACGATCTGGTCCACTCAATGGCTGAATGCATTTTCCCTCCAGTAACTTTAATTGTATGACAAATAGTGTAGTTACATGCATTACAGAAAAAACAAAGATATAATGGAAAATATAACAAAAATGTGAACCATCTAAATACAAATTTAAAGAACATTAGCTGTAATGATATATAAAGGTTAACAGATCAGAACAAATGATTTTGTAACAACATTTGTATTCCTCAATCTTCATAATATTTTAACTATTCACAAGCAGAGCATATGTTTCTTTGAACTGTATCTACTATGAAGCTTCTTCACATGTGACATATTATTTCCGGAATGTGGTCTTCATTTATGGATTCTCTGAACACTCCGCGATTCTGGACAAGTTGGCCTGCCACAGCTAGAGACTTGCTTAATAGCTAGAGACTATGAAGCTAAAAAATAAATATTGAAAAATGATTAAAGACACATTCTACATCTCCAGACTATTTTTTGGTGCTCTTTTCATCATCATCAAATGCTGTCTCCATAACAAAGTTTGACTGAAACAGACCTCCAACATTCTGTCTTTTGCCTTAGTGGTGCGCTCTGACAGACTGTATCCTGTCCATCTCATGTTTCCCTCCCACTTTTATTTCTGCTTACCTCTTGCATGCCACTCAACTCTACCTGCAAGTAAGGTCTTAAAGAATGTGTATGTCTTTTAATAAAACACAAATATTTTATTTGAATTTCACCAAATTAGGTTTATGTAGCTACCCTCTATCTACTTTAACACAACTGAAATATTAATGATACAGTAAACCTTAAAAAAAATTACCTGCACTGGATCCCATCTTCCAAATCGACTTGGCAGCTTGTAGCCAACTTGCAACATGACCTTGGCAAGACGTTGACTGATAGGATAAACACGCTCAAAGATGCCGTGACGAAATTCTACATAAGGTTTAAGCTTTTTGTTGATGATGTATCGCACAATGTGAGGCTTCCTTCCAGCAGCAATATCCAGACATGGAATAAGAACTTCCTCCAGAGTTTCCTGAGAAAATTCAGTGGCATACGATTATAAATTTAATATTACTGTACTGTATGTATACTGTCATCCCTCAGTTATCGCGGTTAATAGGGACCAGAACCGGCCGCGATAAGTGGAAAACTGCAAAGTAGTGTCCTCTCATTTTATTTTTAACACACATACATTTTGTGTGTATGTATAATTTCAATAAGTGTATATGAAACCACATAAGTGCATATGTTATCATTAGAACATCAAAGAATAGTTTCAAACATGTAAATAAAATATTAATAGTATAAATAACATACAAAAAAATAATGTGAAATAATATAAATATGATACGTGTGTGTGTGTGTGTAACATAAGTAGATGTAACTAAAGTGTACATACTGTAAATATGTTTTTAGAAATCCGTGATGTACTAAGGCCATGATAAATGAACCGCGAAGTAGCGAGGGATGACTGTATTTGGATAATGTTTTCTATTTTTGGAACAGTAGAAATTTGAGGTGTGCTAGAATGAGAAATATTTTCATTCAGGGAGAAATATCATTGCCTATTCCACTCATAGTTGTACTTGATTGATTGTGAGCCAGAATATCTTTCCACAAATAAAAGCTTAGAAAAATATTTTATACATATTCCAAGAATATCAGACTAATAGACTTTTAAAATGTGCCTACACAAGTTTACATAGAACAAGTTTTGGTTTCATGCTTAGAAAGAAATGTGAGGACTCATAATACTTATATGTCATTATTTTCTGTCATTTCTGCTGCAAATTTTAAAGACATCTGTTAATTATAATCATAACACATCCTTATAAATTACGATGAACTATTTCAAACTCTTCAAACAGGAATGCTAGTGTTACATTGATTATTAAAAAAATAAACATGTTTCTTCTTCCAGCAACCTTTAAATAATTTGCATTATACAATTTGCACACAAAAAAAAAAACCACTACGGAAAGATATTGAACCATCTGTGCCTTCACAACAACTTATGCTGTGAAAATCCATGTCCACATATTTCAAAGTCTAGTATTATTTCATAAACACATACAAAATATTCTATTATTACAAATAATATGGTAAAAACCGATATAGCTAATAACATAATAGATGGAGCAAACAGACTCACAAATTTAACTCAATAAATGTTCTAAAATAAAACAGTAGCTAACTCTTTCACTGCCACTAAAACTAAAGTCATGGATGCACAAAATCCTTTTCACTGTCATGGACAACTTATGTCATGTATGGAAAATCTGCATACCTGGCAAGTGTACTATTTAAAAGTTCAAGTATGAATGTCTTGACAAAATCACATCTTTTTTGGAGATGCGGTTAGTCAAGTACAGAAAAACCTGTTTACTCAAGTTCCAAGGCGATTCGGTGCCTTATTGTGATGTGACTTTTTTGCTGTACATTATAAACACATCTACTACTTCTAATATTACCCGTTCATCATGAACTCACAACTGCATCTAACTGCTAGCAGCCGTTCTAACAAAAGATAAGTTTGTGATTGTGTTTAAAAAAAAGTATCATTCACATTAGTAAACCCGCTATTCTGTGTCCTACACAAAACACAACAAAAAACACTAAGTACAATTATTCCCTCACCCACGCATTCCCCCTAAAGCATTCTATGGAAACTTGTGTACAATAGATTCTGGTGCATTTTACAGACCAGTATTATTGTGTTCCATATGAACCTGAAAACAATATTCCCACTATACCACAATTATGCAGGAGAAACGCATGTGGTTGCATCTGTGGGTCTCACCAATGACCCACTAGATATACCATCTATGCAACAGAAAACCTTAGTGGATGACATGCCGTTATATTGAGGTTATATTCTTATAGAAGCTTCATGGCATGTCATTTATACAGTTATGATTTTGTTTTGTTGTTGAAATATTTTTCATGTTTGCCTGAATATATATGTATGCACCCTCTGTGGTTGGGAGGGAGCCAGAGATGTACTGTGCAGCACTGAGGAGGAGGAAACTGACATCACTGTTTTTCCTATGGCTGAGGCCCACCATAGAGGCACAGTAACTCAGGACGTGACAATCCTTTTGACTTGAACATTTGGTTGCATGCCTGGAGCTATAGAGAAGTTCGGCATAACCAGTAGTCAATTGGTGGCAGGGAATGAGCACGGTGAACTCTATCTTGGCTACAGTGGCTAGGCGCAGTGCATAGGTTGAAACCTACCTTCCTGGAGGTGTGATAGTTGTTCTCTGGCTATGTCCCGGGGTGGGCCGAAAATCCACAGACTTTCCAGCAATATAATGCCATCTAATGGCATTAGGTCAAAGGGCATGAGCCCATGGACTGCTGGATCAGCAACCAACCAACCAACCATGCAAGAGAAAGGGACCTTGTCTACAAGGAATAGCAAATCTATTCTACCCAACTGTCACTATTGCCCAACACACCTCATAGAGAGAAAATTTGGTTCAGTACCCAAGGGCACAAGGGGAAATCATTATGTTGTCTTACATGGGGAATGCTTTGCTGGATGTGAAGAAAGCCCAACTTAATATATTATCCAAAGCAAAATACCAACATGTCTCATAACATATACTTCATAGAGTAGAAAGCTTCTTCAAAAGACATTGCATTAATCTGGTCTCCTGGGTAAAATAGCTTCTTTGCATATAGGAAATAATAGCGAATTGCTCGTAATTCCTGTTGATTGAAATAAACATACCACAATTATAGTTTGTAATAGATAACATGGAGGCAACAACAAGATGGAAAAATATTTAATAAAAGTTTTACTAAATTACCATGACTCCTGAAATTCTCTCATTTTCATCAGCATATACTTCATTTAAGTCATTTTTCATTCTCTCAATGGCATCTTCCTCAAGCTCCTCCTCTTCCTCCTCCTCTGCTTCCTCCTCCTCCTGCATGAGAGGACAAAATTATTTATAAAGACAAATTTATTATGATTATATCAGAGAGTTTTAATACTTTTTGAGTTAACATTTTTAAAGTAGATAAAGTGTAAAAGTAAAGTATAAAAAAAAGTATCATAACATACAATTATATCCATAAGTTCTCAGTTACCTAGTGAACTGTACCTGAACCTCCTCATAAATGTCATCTTTAGACCAGGCCCTGTAACAATGGCACAATTTCTTGATTTATGAGAGAGTTAACATTTGCACCATTTCTTGTTGGCAGTGTCAAATACAGGAGTGTTTTTTGCAAATCAAGAGTGACTCCAGTGTTGCTGGTGGAAATCAAACTTGATACTTAGCTGGTTAGAAAGTGACTTAGTTACTGAACTAGAGTAGTTCCAACATAAACCAAAATTATATTTTCAAAATATAAAAATCTTTCTAATACAGAATATAGATGCACATTACTCTTCTTCTTCTTCTGCATTTGTTCCAAAACTACTACAGATTAGCAAGATATAGTCTGGAAAACAGAATTTATCACGTTATGATTTTCAGCTTGGCTGTGATCTCTGTACCTTTTTTCTGATACATCTGACTTCTGCATTGTTTCTGGATCAGTTTGATATTTTTGGGATAATACAACCAACTCTATCCTCAAAATGTTTGTAGTGACCTCTTATGAAGCAGGTAACAGTCTTGCAATTCTTATCTTTCCTTTCAGACCCCAACAACACACAGGCATTACAGATTCAACCCAGGTAACAATGTAATTTGTAATAACATGAGAATTTGACAATAGAAGGACAGTTTATTATATTGGTCACAAAATAAATATCATGTAGACCTACCCCAAAGTTAGCAAAGCAACAAATACAGAGAAAAACAGATAACAAAATATCGGAGTATACATCTAAAGAAAGGAAATACTTGAAAAAAATTTCCAGCAGAATTAATATTGAATTCTTTAAATACCAACCAACACTTTATATTGACTGATAAACTACTCAGAAATCCAAGAGCATTCAGCATTTTATCACTAAAATCCAATTTAATAGCACACTATACTATCATGTTAAGGCTTGATGGTAAAGTGGTTAGTGTACCTGACTCACAAAAATAGCTGAATAGCAATGTTCTAAGTAGAATATGGTTCAATTGTTTATTACTGTATCTATCTATTGTTTTTTTCTCTGATTTTGCTGTTTAACATTACAGGATTGAATGATAATCGATTTTCAGGCTGTGACACATGCTTGGTATCTTGATATGCAGTAATATTGTGACATCTCAGAATGTTGCTATCTCCTTCAATCCACCTTTGTCTTGGTCTTCCTCTGCCTCTAGGTGTTTCAGTTCTCATGTTGTATGCTTCTGCTGTTGGCCAGTTAATTCTCATTAAGAATGAACCATTTATGGTAATTTACTGTTTTCAATACATTTGACCTCAAATGTTGTTCCAACAATTCTGGCAATTTCTTCATTTCTAATATATCTTCATGTTGTGTTTGTTGCTTTTCTTAGAAATCTCATGTCACACATAGTAAGCTTTTTTCCTTATTTTTGCATTAGTGTCTGAAATTGTTAAAACAAAGTTGATATGAAGATTGAACTTATTATTTTCCTTTTGGTTTCCACCAGGATAGAAGTATGTTTTAAGATTTGCGTTAAGTTCATAATTTACATAGTTGGATTTTTGAAATATTGTCTCAATATCCCCCGTCCATTTTTCTGTCATCTGTAAAAATGCTCCCAAGATATTTAAACTCCTGCACTTGTTTCAGTAGTTGACCATTTATCTTAATGTTGATTGTTATGGATTAACTGCCTATAGACACTGCTTCTGTTTATTCTGTCTTGATCTTCATGTTGTGATTGAGACAGCTTTTACTGAGTAGGTTATATTACTGTATATACTATGAAATATTTCCATTTGCATAGTATTGGTATAATCAGATATTGGTATTTATTATATGATGTTTAATCATTGTAAACATATAGAGAACTCATTGTTAAACATTTTCATGAAGATAAAATGGCACAGCCATCATGAAACTGAGGGTTCGAGTATTCTGAGTTTTCTTCTTCTTCTGTAAAACACAATGGGTATGTTATGAAGCCTCTGAAGAATCCACCCCTCCCCACCCGAACTGGACAAAAAAAACAACAAGATAAGGATACAGCTTTAATACTGACCTCAAACTCCTCAGCCAAAATAGCTTCAATATCATCTTCTTCTTCACCTTCCTCTGTTTCCTCTACTTCAGCTTCTATTTCTTCTTCCACATCTTCATCGTCTTCTTTTGTACTAATTGTTATTGACTGTAAAAAATAAATATTTTAAAAACAAAACATGTTACTTTGATGTGGAGGGACAGAATTTTATATTAAAAAATCATTTATTCAGCTTTAAGTGCAAACTTCTAAATGTGCCATTTCATATTTTCACACCAATTATTCCTGATTTTGATACTAAATTTCATATGGTATGTTAAATATTGCAGTTTTCTCTTTCACAAAGAGAAAAAAAGTATTGTAGTTGCCCTCCTCATATATATTGAAACACAGTAAAAGGTCACCACCTGTATAATTCAGGAATAGGCTGTGAAATATAAATATAAGTGTATACAGGTTTACATACCTATTTATAATTGTTATTCCTTTTCTTATGAATTAAGACTGGTCACTAATGTGTACATGTGATTTTTATGAAATTTGTTGCAATCTCTGCAGGAAAGGAAGAAAAGCAAAAGAATGGAGGACTGTATATTGATGCATCATGATGGTGTAGTGGTAGCCTTACGCAGGGCAGCGCCATACTATGATACAAAGGGACTACCGAATCAGGTAGCACCATAAGTGGGTGCCATAGCAGCAAAATCAAAATTAAATTTGAACTATTCAATAAACATAAAAAACGTTTAAGGGATGGCTTTTAGAATACTTGCATCATACTGATAACATCTACCGCATGAAGTGCTGTCCCTACAATCCTAACGGGCTACAGATAAATATAGATAGATAACATATGTGAGTCAATATTAGTCTAACATACGGTCATCTTGCAGTAATACATTACATGTCTCTATAAGTTGTTATATGACTCATTCAAGGGACTTGTCCATATCTACCCACTATTATTGTTGTTTAGCTTGTGGGGATGATCCTGCGGTAATACATTACATGTCTCTATAAGTTGTTATATGACTCATTCAAGGGACTTATCCATGTCTACCCACTATTATTGTTGTTTAGCTAGTGGGGATGGTCCTGCAGTAATACATTACATGTCTCTATAAGTTGTTATATGACTCATTCAAGGGACTTATCCATGTCTACCCACTATTATTGTTGTTTAGTTTGTGGGGATGGAATGATTCCTTAGGTGACTCCACACACTATGCTGATCTTGTGTAGGGTTAATCACCCATGGTTGGTCATTCTGAAGTCCATCATGGGCACTGCCAGTGGTTTGGTAATGTTCATTCGAGATATACAATAGTGCTGTGGTGATAATTCATCCTTCTAGCAATGGTCTACATGCTCATTCTGGTCTCCCTCATAACAATGGCTCATTGGCATTTATTTTCAGATAGTTGTGCATTTCATGCACATGTATTAGGTGTTTTATGTCAACTGCCATTTTTATATCGAGTATGCTGCCAATGCAATTTCTGGGTTATTGCTGTTTGGCATGGCGCTGAGTATGCAACTTTCATTGTTTTCAAGTACAGTACAAATCCAATTATCAGAGTCTCCAATTATCCAAATCAAATTTGGGTGAGATAATTTTAGAGCGAGAGCATTAGTATAAAAACGATTGAGGGTTTGAGATAATGACAGATTATGAGATCACCAAGGGTGTCATGGACAAAAAACAAGATGATAACAAAGACAATGATGACACCGGGGTAGATATAGAAGATGAAAATATTCCTACACACAAGGAAACTTTTATGTGCTTTGACAACGCTTTAAAGTGGATGGAGTGGCAACCAGAATACGACACTGTGAGACTTCTTTTCATCAAGCGACTGCCGGACCTTGCCACTCAGAAACGTGATACTACATCATGGCGACGCACTCTTCTCGAGATGTTCAAATTAGAGACTTATATTTATTGAAAATTCTTTATTGAAAAGAACTTATTCAATTGATTTATGTATGTACATATCTATGTACAATGTATTACTGTACATATGCGTGATTTATGTAATTTTTCATATTTTTACAGTATTGTAGTGTATGTAGTTTTTTGCAATACATAGTTGCTTTACATATTAATATACTTTTATGAATAAAATGATGTTCATTTCAATGTATGATTGTTTGTATTTAAACTGTTTTGCTTAATTCCTGAGCTATATCCAATTATCAGAATTTTCGATTATCCGAATAGGCCCGATCCCCAATTAATTCAGACAATCGGATTTCTACTGTAGTCAGTACAAAAGTTTGTGGAATATATCATACAATTCCATTACTGCAGCCATTTATTCTCTACCTCACAGCAAACATGAGAAAATCCATTCTCAAACTTTTTCCAACTACTTGGCATCAGTATATAAGCATCAAGGGACATCTCAGCTTCAAAGATTTGATGCAATGGACCTCCAACATCCTGTCTCTTGCCTTGGTGGTGTATTCTGCCAGATTGTATCTTGTCCATCTTATGTTTCTCTCCCAGTTGTATCTCTGCCAATTGCTCATCACCATTCAACTCTACCTTCAAGTAAGGTCTTCAACTTGCTGTCATGCTTTTTGATACTCTCATCGCCATGGATGACTTTTTTTCATCAAAACACAAAACCCCTTACACTGCCACGGATGATTTTTGATGTCTGTGAATATTACTTTTCTTGTGGGAAATTTTGCTGCCTCTACACAGGTTTTATTTAGTGGAACTTCCTGTTTATTACAAATTTCATCACAAAATGGCAGAGCCAATTATTGGATTGATTCAATGCACATAAGTTGGAAATGTAATAATTTTATTGTAGTTTTTCAATGAACACTTTAAAATGGACCTGCAGCTGATGCTACTCTGTCAAAACTGATTCTTAGTCGATATATATAATGAATGTAACGCAACACAGCTAGGACATGCCGGTATTAAATAAAATTCTTGCTCTAGTAATATATAGATGTGTCTTATCACAATTTCTATTCAATGTTTATGCAGAGAATGTCATGAGTATGGAATGACCAGCAGCGAAACAACTTTGACCCACTCATTATCAGAATTCACGAGATACCACAGCTAAATAATGCTGATAATACAAAACTATTAACCCACAGCAAAAAAAGGCCTCAAACACCTAATAAAATCTATCAAAAAATACAGTGACAAACAAAATCTACTTCTGAATGAAACTAAGACCAACATTATGACATGTGACAAAACCAATAGCATGTTCTCAATCTCGATACAGAACAAGAGCAAGTTACCCGTTTCAAATACCTTGGTTCTCTCATAAGCAGTATTGCTATGAAAAAGACAGAAGTTGACCATTGCATCAAACAGATACAAATGAAAAACATATGGATGGGTTGAACAAAATAACAAAATTAATTGCATATTAGAGAGCCCGCACATTCTCAGTTGTAATATATAAATGTGAATGTTGGACAATCACGAATAAAATAAGTAGCAACATTAAATGGCAGCATTTGAAAAATATGTTACTGAAGAATCCTCAGGATACCATGGACCAAAAATATCACCAATAGAGACATTCTGAGAGAATTGAAAGTAAAAGAAAACTGGCTAAACAGCATGGTTCTCTCTAGAAAATTCAAATATTTTGGCCATGTGCAACGACATAACAGTCTATAAAGAAAAGATCATAATGGAGGGGACGATATCAGGGCAACAAAAAATAACTAGATCACAAAGAAGATGGATAAAATATATCAAAGACCACCTGAACATGACACTCACAGAAGCAAGGAGACTGGTTCAAGTTCAGCAGAAGTTTAGAAAGGCTGTGATAACTGCTACACCAGTCCTGGATAGGTTATCTGGTGGTGATGAGAAATAAACTCACATGAAGCTTTTGTTTTTAAAATGCTTTTTCATTGGTTAAGACCATAAGGAGTGTGAGATCAGATAATTATTTTTCACTGAATAAAACTGCAGATAATAAAATTGAGCTTCAAACAATTTAAATAATACTTGAAATGTCAATATGTGCTTATTACATAAAAGTTAAGTAGTTTTTATATCAGTGTACAAAATTTCTAATGTTTAGCAGCTCTGACTGAACTAAATAATTAGCAAACAAACAACTTGGCGCTGTACTCCTATGACAGGTTTTATGAATATGGAAGGATGAATTTTAAAAGTAGCAACCACACTCTGTGACAAAGCTCACCTTTCTGGCAGCACGTCTCTCATCTCGTTCTTTTATAAGTGCTTCCCTCCGCTTCGCAATCAAAGCATTCTGCAATAGAATAGAAACTAACATATCTATACACCATAGCACATGTAAATCATTTAGCAGTGCAGAGGTTCTTCTACTTACATAGGCTTACCTCTATGTAATCGCTATTACACAGTTTTGACAAAAACGGTGACTAAAATAAAGTGGCCTAAACGAGGTGGTTCAAAAAGGAAAGGTCATTGAGCGGGAGCTAGATGAATAAGATAAAAAAACCGCTAGGCTCAGGATTAAAAACGTGTGTCCTCTTTTGGAATGTGGCCAGTGTACATATGCGTAGACCTTAGTTGGACAAACTGGTGTTTTGCACTGACATTATTGCTTTGCAGGAAACACTGTTGGGTGAAAGTGGTAACATCAGGATATCAGGTTTTCAGTGTTTCTACAATTTGGACAGGCAATCTTTGCACGCGAGGGAGTCAGTGTATGCGAGATTGATATGTCCAAGTGGGATAGTGATATTATCCAGTTACAGACGCTGAGGGTCCAGCACCCATACATGATTGTTAATGTGTATGCCTGCAACACGAGCGTTGATCTGCAGGGCTGGAAAATTATAAATTAAAAATAACAGGAAAAGGAGAACCTTTTTTGTGGTGACTTCAATGCTAAAGATACATCAAGGGGCAACAATGCTCCTAACAAACAGGGAAGAGAGCTAGAGGAGGTCCTTACAGATACAGACCTGGTGTGCATTAATGATGGTCGTATAACAAGAATGGTAAGCAGGGATGGTGATGATGATAGTGCTTTCGACTTGGCACAGGTGTCATCAGCTTCTATGGTTGTCTGAAAATGGGATGTGCTGGGGCATCATGGCAGTGACCACCTCCCACATAATGTGCTTGTGAAAAATTACAAAAGTAGGCCAAAAGTCAGGATTACGTACGTAGAACACTGGCATGCCTAGAACACAGAGAACACTACTTGGAGATCCAAAGGACTTTTGGCCTCATACACATAAAAAATTATAAATCCAACATGTCAGCCAAAAATGGTTGACCACCACTGGTGTTGATGATCATTGATTTGCACAATCCACTATTTCCAGTATTAGCAATTTAAATTCTGAATTTCTTTCAGATCATTTTACCAGAATCTTTTCACTTTGTCTCCCCATTTCTCTTTTCCCATAAATTTTACTTGTGATAATGTTTTATATGTTATCTCTTTTCATAATGTGGCCCTCCCTTCCCCAAATGTAATTATTTTTCTTATATTACTGGGAAATGTTCTATATATACAGATTTCTTGTAGGACATTCTCATTGCTTTCTTCAACTCTCTTTGAGACATGCAACATCCTTATGTCTATAAATATGGGGTTTCCAGTATTCTTCTGATTCACTCCAGGGTGCATATTGGTCATCATTACTATTTTCTTGAATTGTTTCAAAACAAACTTCAGCATATTAAATATTATATATAAAACACTGTGTCAGTATGTTAAAAAAAGCTCCAAGTTGAATTAGTTTCATGTTTAATAATTATTCATGATTTGTAGATGTATTTGTACTTACTGCGCAAAACTGAAATCCAACAGGTAAATCCAGGAATAGGGTAATAAAGTTTTGCTAATAACTAGAGACACACATAATAACACACACAAATCAACATTTTTACCAAAAGGCCTTTATCAAGACAAAAATTGAAACAAAATTAAAACATACAACAGAAAATGAACAGTAAGGACATGGACGATCACATTGGCATGTGTAATATAGATTGACCGGAAGAGGTGAACATTGATTTGTGTGTGTTATTATGTGTGTCTCTAGTAAGTTTTATACAAAACTTTATTACCCTATTCCTGGATTTACCTTTGTAGATGTATGTTATGATTGATTAAATATAGCAGCTTTTCTCACTTGTAGCAAAACAGACACAGTATACATTTAATATTTTTCAAAGGTCATCTTAATTTCATCACTCTGATAATAATTTCAGAAATGTATTTCTTATAATATGTGATCATTATGTTATCTGTTCCAAAGATATCAACAGACCACAATATTTTGCCTTAGAACAGGCCACTGCAGACTGTTGGGTCACCTTTACCGATTAAGGATCTCATACATAGATGAATGTCCATGTGGATCCGGAACCCAGACCCCGGAACACATACTTCGGGACTGCCGAACATACACAGAGCAGAGACAGAAGATCTGGCCAGAGGATACAGACTTGAGGCAAAAGCTATGGGGCAGCCGCTCTCACCTGGAGAAGATAGTGGACTTCGTCTTGACGACAGGCCTGATGGTATAGCATGACCACAGATGCTGAACGCAGAAGAAGAAGAAGAAGAATGTTATCTATAATTATTATCTGTGATGACATGCCTTTATATTGAAGTTATCTTCTTATAGAAGCATCATGGCACGTCATCTATACAATCCCGTAGTCGTAACCTTTGATAACAGTTACCATGTTGTTCCAACAGGCTGATGTTGTGCTTGAACTAGTTACGGGCGCTGCGTGGGTGGGCAGAACAACAAAGAAACCTGTCGCAAGGGCCAGAGTTGTGCCCTGATGTGAACGTCAGTTTCAGCGGCATTAGACTTGAAACACCATCAAGTCGAATGACTGCTGGAATAGAGGGCGGAGCACTTATGGGAATGCCCCACGTGCTGTTAGGCCAGTTTCTTATCATGTATCTGTAATTATCAAAATTTTGAACTTTCCTCAATGTGAAGTTCTTCACTGTGTTATTGCATTTTATGTAATTATATTTCTTGGAGATTGATAATCACTTTTCTGTGGTCTTGACTCAGTCTAAGACTTTTGTTCACTATGCCATTCAACTCCTTCATATCTGTCAACTTATTGTTTTATAAATTCTTAATTTTTAAAATTTATATGCATATTTGAATAAAAACACCCATATTTAGCACCAAAAGACCAATTTTTGTTTTGCCACCAATACATGTGTGTGAGATAAAAAAAATATCTGCATTAGTATAATTACTGAAATTTAACACCAAACGACCAATTAAAAGAAAAAGTAAAACACTTTTTTTGTTGCATGAAATCCATATCAACATGGAAAATCCGCACTAGTTGACACTATAGTATAGTTAGTTTCCATTCATCAATATCAACTCACAAGAGATGGACAAGTCTATTAAAAGACTTTATTTCCGACCAGTTTGAACAGACGATAACAAAATTTTGAGACTTCAACCACTTTGAATGTTTTTTGTCATGTTATTTAGATCAACATAAGAAATTTATGATTGAAAATGTAATGCCTACATTACTTCTAGTATGATTTTACTGTGCTATGATATCAATTTTGTGAGCTAATAATATCTGGACATGTAGTATGTTACATTATTGTTTCCTTATATTATTACTTCTTATTCCAACCAAAACTATGTTCCCGCCGTATCTAACAGTTTATCTGGTTTGGTTACATTTCTTATTTAAAATTCAACCCGGCAACTATTGCATATTCTTGTACATTTAAAAGCATGTGGCGTTGTCCTAGTTTCTTTCAACTGAGTGGATTCATTGTTTATTCCCCCCAAAAATGTCCCAGTTAATTGTTTGTGAATAAGAAACATATTCAAGCACTATGTCCACATATACTACATGTTATGCATTCAAAATTGGATAATCTATACAATGATGTCACTACAAATTTCATGTCACAAAAAATCCTACTATAATTTGTTTAAAAATAAAATACAATTAATTTTTAGCAATAAATTTAAACATTAAAATTGAAATATGTATTAATATAAAAAAATATAGCTAGGAAACTTTAATTCAAACCACAACTTACATTATTTTTATGGTAAAATGCTCGGGTAAAATCAAGTAGGACTAATTTTCACACTTTATTTTTAGAGTGTACTTTTCACTACAGATGAAAAAAGCACATCCCCAAAAGATGTACTTTTTACTAAATAAAAATCTATTAACATAAAAATAATTTTCTCTTTTCTTTAATCTTTTTAAAACATAAATGACAGGATCTATAACAAAATTTTAATATATTCAAAAGTAACCTAGTATTTCTTGTTCCCATGATGGATAGGTCCTATATGCATAAGAAAACAATTTTCTAAATGTCGGCAGAACACAATAAAAGCTTTGTAGTGAAACTGTTAATATAAAGGTATACAAATATTTCAAGCTATTTATATTATGTTCACCTATTTTTATACTTTTGACATTTTTCATACTTTGGAAGGTGAAAAAAGAGAAATGAAAAGATACGACACAGTATGAATAATTGGGTATTCTATAATGGTATTGAAACTTATTAAAAAACACCAAAAGAAATGCATAATTTCTTTTTAAAATAAGAAGCACTGAAAAGTCTTTACAAAATATATGTATCAGAAATATGAAATGTAATCATTTTTCCATAGAATTAAAGACAAAAATAAAAATATACAAATCCAACTAACTCTTTTGGCTTGAGCTTTTGCTTTGATATGAGCTTTCTTGGCTAATCTTCTGGCTCTTTTTGCTCTCCAGATGTCCAGTTTTGGGGGCAAAAGACGTTTAATGATGTCATTTTCAGATACCTAAATAAATATGAAAAAATGTGAACTTAGCAAAGCAGGAAGTAGGAACAACAGAGGCAAAGAGGAGACTGAATAGAAGCTAGATAATAGTTGATTGTGGTAATGTATGGTTGATAAAGAAATTTATGTAGGCCTATAGTATGATGAATTCATTCTTCAGATATGAGCATTGATATAAGGTGGTGATCTGATAAGTGGATGTTTTGTTATAATCTTCAAGAAAATAGGGTAGTCGAAAATTACTAAGTAGACCTACAACAACTACTCAAGCCAGTAAAATCAACAGATATTCAAATAGTCATGGGAGACATGATTGCATAAATAGGGAAACATTGTAGGACAATTTGGGCTAGGAACAAGAAATGACAGATAAACAAATAAAATGTGACACAACTCATTTCCATTCTCTGAACTATATTCTGCTGAAAATCTAGTAGAATCATTGTCCTGCTACAAGAGAGACTCAGCTGGAGTTTGACAATTAATTCTGAAGAAGAATATATCATTCTTGCCCGTAGATAATTTCCCTAGTATTGCTGCTTTCAAAGCCATCATGTTGGCTCCTTCATTGCCACGGACATCCACATGTCCTCGACAGTAAACCATGATACACTGTAAACCATAACTCAAGGATAATCAGCAGAAGTTTGAGAATGAGCACCAAAGAAGAAGCATATGTTAATGAACTATAAAACAGACATAACAATCAGGATTTCCATGAAAGGATAATGTGATAACTACTAAAAATTAGAAGGAAAGATTATTGTTTTTGCAAGTACCTTCATACTAATCAAGGTGCCATTGAGCAATACAGACAGTAGTGCAACATTTACAAGAATTAATCAACATAGCTCTGTGGCAGAGTGGTACAGAGCGCGTCTGTGTCGAACAAGGTACCAAATTCGATCCTCGCCACAGGTAATTGTGCATCTTGACCATTCAGAAAGCAATGGCAAACTACTAAATGTATTTATATTGCCTAGACAATCACTACAGTCAAAAATGCTGGGTTGATGGCTATGTCATGAATAGGATATGTTACCAATTTAATCAACATAGTACTGGTAGTAGCAAAATGCAAAAATAAACTCATTTCTTAAATAACAAGAAGTCAGAAGTGATGAGTGTTTGTAAGAAACAAAATCCCTCAGAGTGCAATATCAAAGTTAATGACTTAATGCCCAAACAGGTCCACCAATACAAGTATTTGAGAAAAACAATGACATTAGATGGAAGAAGTTCAACAGAGAAAAAAACCAGAATAGTGCAGGCAAAGGTAGCTTTCCTAAAAATGAAGAGTGTTCCGTGTAATATGTTTCTGTCAATAGAGGTAAGGAAGAGAGTTTTTCAGATCTATATAACACAGATTCTAATGTATGGATGCAAACCTTGGAGAATAAATGAACAAGATAGGCAACGGACATGTAGTTCTATAGAAAATTGCTGAGAGCACGATGGACAGCTAGAAAAACTAATGATGATGTGCTGAAAAAGTCTAATGCAAAACAGGGGTTACTCAATAATATCAGAAAATGTCTTTATTTATTTCTTTGGACACATTATGAGACAAGTAGGTCTGAGGAACATAGTTACAATGAGCAAGGTTGAAAGCAAGAGAGATTGAGGACGATAACATGAGAAAATATAGTCTTGAACTATATTTTAGCATGGCAAATATTGTAGCATGGCAAAGAGTCAACAAAGATCACGATAAAAGAAACTTGAGATAAAAATAGAACATTGTGGAAATCAGTGACCGCCTACACCAGTCAGAACAGCACATGATGATGATAATGCAATAATGGACAATGAAGAACAATTACTGCCCCGACAGTCTCTTGTATCAACATAATATTCTAGACATGTTGAGGTCAGAAGCAACAAAAATGCAAACTCATTGGAGGAAAATGTGGTTGATGGTGACGTAATGAGAAGAGAAACAGTGTTGGCTTAAGAGTGTTCATAGACAAGCTATAGAATTAAGAAGATGGTGTTGGATGCTATAATGTATATGTACAGAGAATGATAGAAATGATGATAGAAATGGGAGTGACTAGATGTGAGACATAATCAATATCTGACTGGAATTTTTGAGAGTGAACATTCTTGGGTGACTGGTAAAATAGAGAAAATAATAATATTAAAACCCATAACCCGTAAGAGTCATATGGGTGTCACAGTGAGACAAGCAGAAAGATCTCCACTCATCTCTACCCTCTACCGTCTTGATGAGTTTGGAAACTTCACACCGTATCCAGTTCTTGATATTATCCAGCCATGTACTATTTTTTCCACCTCATCTTCTTTCACCTTCCACCATACTTTGAAGAACACTTCTAAGATGAGATGAGCACTGTGAGAATGTCATTTGTGCTATGATCTTGATTTCTAATCAATCAAATCAATCAAAAGGATTACTTCATTCTTTCTCACCTGCAGAAAAATGGCTGCATCAGGAAATAGTCCAGCTTCCTGTAAGTACCTGACCTCATCTGCTGTACGAGGGAAACCTTCAAGTATAAAACCTATAGATCTGCAGACAAATACAAATTTGATTGTTACAATACATTAAGATGTACTTCTATTCACACCATCATGTGATGTCACATTACTAAGTAACAACTTCACTTATTAGTTATTAGGATGAGAGAGTCATGAACAACCGGTGCACTATGGAACAATAAGCATACATACTTTTCACAATCTGCTGAAAAGGACTGAGCACAGATGGGTCTGCCTGGAGTGCAATGATGTCAGTTTTAAAATACTTGAACATAATTGATAAATCCACAGTGATGCCTGGACCTAAAAGGGGAGCAAAGAATGACAATGTGACCTGTAATGTACATTGCAAGAGGTGACTAAGAAATTGTTGGTGGAGGAGGCAACTGGCTGTTACATCCAATGAAAGATCATTGGGCCAAACTCATGCGGAAATCAGATGTATTGGGCTAAATGGTGCAGATATCACAGCTAAGCTGCAAACCATAAAACAACATATTCTGTTTCCAGACAGCATACTGTTAACCAGTAGAAGCCTATGAATGAACGCAGAAGAAATAGGTAAATCCAAATGTTATAATTGTAAAATAGAGCCCATATCGCAAAAACAACTAACAAGTCCAAGAGATTGTTGATGGGCCTCTGTGGCCAAGTTTATTGCAACACGAGACAGCGGCATGACCATTGTTAGCTTTAAGAATAGGGACCAGTGTATAAGTACGAGTATCAGCTCTCTCATGTGACTAGCTTTCTATACTAACGATATGGTGACAGACATCCACCATTCAGTGGTCAAAAGAGGAAGGTCCTGGATGGCAGAAGCAGAAGATACCCTACTCAGAGTTTGTGAGCTGGAGGAAGTGGGAAGAGGCTGTGAATGGGTGACATTTGGCAAAGAGATAAGATTATTGACAACAGTAGTGATACAGATGGGAAGAGAGTGCTGCGACTGGGATGTCAATAGAACAGGAGATGATCCAAGAACTCATACTGCAGCACTCAAAGCCACATGATGCAATATTTACACAGATGGTTCAGTAATACAAGAAAAAAAGAGGTGTGGTTGGGGGTTCGTGGTCTACCAAAATGGCAAGAAATTAGCTGAGAAGTCAGCTGCCTACCCCACTACAACATCGAGTATGAAAATGGAAATAGAAGTGGTGACAGCAGCTCTCACTTGGCTGGCGACGCAACCACCAACAGACTCAATGATTCTATCGGATTCTAAGTATGCTGCGCAAGATAGACAAGTGTATGATGAGAACTGAATGGGTCACTCTTCTCAACAATGCGCAGAGCATTACATGGATTTACTGTCCTGGTCATGCTGGGGTCAGGGGAAACGAAAGAGCCGATGTGTTGGCTGATAAAGCTTTGGTGAACGGTACCGAGATAAGAAGAGACAAGATTGAATTTATTAGAGCCGTCATGGATACCCTACGAGAAGACGAGGAGAAAGTCGAACATGACAATGTACATATTCAGAGAATGGTAGAAATGGGAGTGACTAGAGGTGATGGGAGAAAGTGCTCCCTCTCCGGAAAGATCAGAAGAACGCATAATCAGCAACTGACTGGGACACTGAGCTTATACACTTTTAGATGGCTGACGGAATGGCAATCAGAGCATATATGGGAATGCCCCCAGTAATGTGATGCTTGTTCCTAATCAAGAATCAAGAATCACTATTCAGTAGAAATGGTAAAAACACTGAAAATATTGGTTACCAATGCAGAAGTTAGATGTGTTGAGTCATTGGTGCAAATAAAACACAATACAATGTTTTTCCATTCTCTGGACTATAGTCCCTATCATACTTGAAATCTAGTAAGACCATTGTCTGGCTATAACAGAGATCCGGTGGCAATTTTAGAACACACAAAAAAAGATGTTGGAAGGCAGGGACCACACATAATAACTAAACAGAAAGAGATTTAACAAATAATATAAAATTGTTACACACACGCACAAACATATATATATATATATATATATATATATTATGTAAACCAAATTTCTCGCTACATTCATGAGAGGATGAAGATGTAGGGATATGGGAGGAAGCTTGCATTTTGCTTCAACAGGTTTATGAATGCATAGGAAATAAGGTACCAACTGTTACATATGCAGTGTGCTATGACCTGCATCACAATGTGCCCATGCCTGATGCTACAACATAGGCCCCTACTTGTCAACATGATTTTCTGTATTTTGTATAGAATAAATTGAAGTATTAATGAGTATGTTCATATTTACTTTTGCTAAAGTACTCTTTATTCTTCTTCTTCTACTTCAGCGTTTATTCTCAAACTCCTGCTGAAACTCTTGTAGCAGGACAATGGTCCTATTATATTTCCAGTAAAATGTAGTTCAGAGAATGGAAATGCGTTGTATCACCGTTTTATTTGCGCCAGTGGCCTGACACATCCATCTTAGGTGGGGTACTATTTATATAGATGTTGAGTTTTAGAGTTTATTAGGATTTATTTTTATGGTGGAAATACATAATTTTAGGGATTTTTAGGGCTGAAATACAGAATATTATGAGTTAATAGGGGTTTTAGGACAGAAATGCAGAATGATTCTTCTGGAAGTTGACAGGTAGAAAGATGCTATAACTGCAGTGAATGAGTGATATTGAGCAGATTGTAGGTAAAAATAAATTAAATTTCTGCAGAAACGAAAATAAATCATTACCTAATTGCCTGACACAAGTGAATAATATGCATTAAAGACAAATAACCTGAAAATAAAAATACAAACCATATCGTCATGGAAACTAAGTTAGATCTGAAGCAGCTTCTATGTGATGTGCTAGAATATCTCAATAGTACCGGTAGTGTGTTGGTGCACCAACATATAATGTTAAGTTTCATATACAATCAATTTCTTAGTTTACAGCGCAGAAAGTTCTAGTCATATTTGTTATACTAAACTTACTTATATGGTTCCATTGTCCAGAAAGGTTTAAGTATGCTCTCCAGAAGCTCCAGGGACAAAGGTTCATTGCTTTCCAAATTTGCTTTTATAGCTTCTTCATCTTCTGTGAGCTCCAACATTTCATCTTTCTAAATAAGGATTGAATTTTACAAAATAAATATGGATGCTGCAATAACTTGTCATTAACTAAAAGGTAACAGATAAAAGTAGTCTCAAGGCCTATAATGATGTAGACTTCATGTTATACATGGATGGTTCTGTTATAGTACATGTGTGCAGTGCTTGGATCTTCAGAGCTTAGTGTGTAAGGAAGGCCATTCTCAGCGACTCGATGAGCAGGATCAGAAAAATACAAATGTGTTGCACTTGTAAACAGTGGCTTGAAGCAGGGGAGAGGTGGAAGTTGGAATGTGTAACATTTATTTTCATGCCTTGCATATGGGTATTCTAGGTACTGAGATTGTGGAATGGCTGGTTTGCATTGCTACTGTGTCTGGTGGTAGAGCAGAGGAAACATTTTGATATTGTGAACACTTTACAAGAAACAACATGGACAAATGAAATTAATGTGGAATAAAGGGTTCCAGAATAAATGAACTGGAATTAAAATGTATTGTTGCCAGAAATGAGCACTAGTGTTGGCTTAGAAGAATGAATATGGCCTATATGCCAACCAATAAAGAACTGGAACTATCAGTCACCATGTAATGTTGGATATACTCAATTAAAGATCAGAGCACCTATGGACGTATCCAGAGTGCAATGATGATGGTCTGACAACTAACTATTACTGCATATTTTTCTGTTAAGGAGCACTGGGAAACTTTTTATAAGTAGTGGAAATAAAGGTCCTAAACAACAGCAGAATACAACAATTGTATAGGAAGGATTTATTTTTATTGTATCTCCGACAAAAAAAAATCAGTCGCAACTATGGTTTGAACCCAAGACCTTATGGTTATGAGAATGTATTCTAGCCATTGTGCCAAATGGTTCACTAAAATTATTCACATAATGAATCAAACAACATTCAATCTTTCTCATATACTAAAATATAATAAAGTAATAATGACTAGCTGTACTAATGCTGGATATGAATTCAAATGCCACTGACTGTATTAATGTACTTTGAATAATATAATACAGAAACATTGAGGATTTATAAATCAAGAAAAATCATACAGCTAACAGGATTTGAACCAGAGTTGCTCAGTTGGTACCCACTCCTCTCACAACTTGAGTCAAAAAACGTTTTTGAAAAACAACTGATTCTGTTCAAAAATAAAATGGTTCAAATCCTATTTGCTGCATGGTTTTTCTTAATGTACTTTGGCTCTTTAATTTATTAATTTCTTTAATAAGATTTACTATTATTGTAAACATTAGTGTAGATCATTTTGTATAATGTAGTTCTGTGTATTTAAAATGTACTTTCTAGGTTCTCTGTTGATTTTTTCCTTATGCGATATTCTTTTGTCTGTCATTTTATTATGAAGAAGTAAAAGTAAAGAACTGTATGATCTATTTCAGATCATCCATCATTATCATTTTGCTTTTTATGTGGGTCTGACATTTATTAAAGCAATTAAAGTACATGATTCTTCTTCATCCATGGCTATTTTCTGTATTGTGCTCCACCTCCAGTTCCTTCAATTCCTCTTACACTGTTCTCCCCAGTGTATTTTTTTTAGGGTCTTCCATGCTTTCACCTACCTTCAGGTGTCAGAAAAGTTCTAGCAAAGGAACTAATTTTCATGCACAACACATGTCTGATCAAGCACCAGCACTTTTCTCTGATGATTCATAGACAGTATCTCAACATCATTCACATCCATTATTAAAAATTTATAAAAAATATCACAAATTTCTTACCTCATCTTCTGTGTTAGTGTCAGTCTATAGTTGGGAGAAAATAGACAAATAGAATAAATAGTTTAACATAAATAGACAAAATAAACAATTTAATACAAAAATACAAAATAGTCAGTTTGACATAAACAGACAAATACGAGGGGGAGTCAATAAGTAAGTCACAAATTGATGTTGGATAGCAGGAAAATGCAGTAGGTGGTTTCTAAAGCTGTTTATAGTTGATATCATCATAGAACTTTATGTTTATGTTCGCTAGATGGCGCTAGCTGTACCTTGCGCATGCGCAGCACAAAAAACAAAATGGCTACTGTACTTACAGAGTGTACAATCAATGAACAACGTGCTGTTGTGCGTTTTTTATGGGCAAAAGGACTGCCTGCAAAAGACATTCATAAAGAAATGCTTCCTGTTTATGCTGACAATTGTTTGTCCCGTAAAGCGGTGCACAGCTGGGTAAAAAAATTTTCTCAAGGACGCTCTAAAATTGTTGACGAAATCCGATCTGGTCGTGCTGTTGAAATTGCAACAGACGCATCTGTGCAGCGGGTTGAGGAGATGATTCGAGGTGACAGACGAGTAAAGATAGACGCTGTAGCAGCTGCAATAGGGTGCTCACATGGTTCAGCATACAGCATCATGCATGACCGATTGAAATTTAAGAAAGTGTGTTCAAGGTGGGTGCCCAGACAATTGACGGACGAACACAAAATGAACCGATTAGGCTTGTCATTGGAGCATCTCTGTCAATACGCAAATGAAGGAGAAGACATGATGAACAGGATTATTACTGGGGACGAATCATGGGTGCATCACTACCAGCCTGAATCAAAGCGTGCTTCAATGCAATGGAAACATCCTTCTTCGCCTTGTGTCCAAAAATTCAAGGTTACACCATCAGCAGGGAAGGTTATGCTGACAGTGTTCTGGGATTGTCAAGGAGTGCTTTTAACCAATTTCAAAAAGAAAGGTGACAATGTGAATTCTGAATCATACTGTGAAGTTCTATCAGTGCTTCGGGATGCAATTCGAAGAAAACGTCCAGGGCTGCTGACTAGAGGAGTGCTACTCCTTCATGACAATGCTAGACCACATACGGCTCGATTAACTCAGGAGAAAATAAAAAATCTTGGTTGGAAAATTCTGGAACATCCTCCTTACAGCCCCGATTTAGCCCCTAGTGATTTTCACCTTTTTGGTCCACTAAAAACCCACCTTGGCGGGAAGCATTTCGCGACTGACGCAGAAGTTGAATGTGAAGTGAAAATGTGGCTTAAAAAGCAGAGCACGCAGTTCTACGCAGCAGGTTTGGGAGGACTCATAAAACGATGGGATAAATGCATCAATGTTGGTGGAAATTATGTTGAGAAGTAAAGGGATAATGTATGTGTAAAAATAAACAGTTTTCAGGTTTTTATCGTCTTCAGTTTTTTTCTAAAGAGCCATTTGTGACTTACTTATTGACTCCCCCTCGTAGTTTAACATAAAAGACACAAATAATTCAACCTAAAAGGACAAATAAACAGTTTAATATAAAAATACAAATGAACAGTGTAAAATAAAAGCAGAAAATAAACAGTGTAACATAAAAATACAAAACAGTTTCATAAAAAGACAAGATAAACAGTTTAACAAAAAAGACAAACTAAGCAGTTTAACGAAATCACAAAATAAACAGTGCAACATAGAAAGGCAAATTAAACGGTATAACATAGTAAGTCACAGGTACGATTCAAGTAACATATTATTTCCAGAACAGTCTTCTTTATGGACACTGAACTCCACACAATTCTGGGTGAGTTGATCTTCAGCAGTCAAAGACACATTTAAATACTCTGTGATGTCTTTTGTCTATCATGACCTCAGGTGACCAATTACCATATTACCAGCCACCATTACTGTATTATTCCAAGCTGTTATGTCCCATCTTATAGCAACAAAACTTCAGTTTTCTTATTATAATGTTGTTTAGCAGCAGATCCTCTTCTATCTTTCATGTTCATAACTCTTCTTGATTAATTTTTCCCACAGTCCACAGCATTCTCAATATCTTAGAACTATGAATAAAAACAAAATGTTGAATATCACCCAATCCTATGCAGTAATTGGACTGGACATATGTATATTTTGAGAAGATAAAACTGCAATACAAGACAGAAAGACAGGCATTGATACTCGAAACCTCAGGAAAAGAATACAGGGAACACCTAGCACAACTTGGAGGAGATAGAGGGGGGATGATGGAAGTTCCCAGAAATGTTGGCAAGGCATAGAAAGACATTGAGAAGAAATCTTAAGACAGGTAGGCCTGAAAGAATATTATCTGTGGGTTATATTCCAATGAAAGACAGGAAATTCATTGATTGAATCCTATGTACTAGAATTTGATAAGAAGGAATAAAAAAAACAAACATTTTACATGAATCTACAAAGCTCTGTTGAAGAAATTTTTTTTAAAAAAGATTATTTTATTGGTCATAGGTAAACAGACTAGGCATTATGACTGAGAATGGGAAAATGGTAGTTAATTTCTGTGCATTAAATCAACTAGTCTTCTTTTTCTATGTTCATTTTCAAACTCAAGCAAGTTAGAATATAACCATATTAGAATGCATTGCACCATGGTTTACAATATGTATGACTGTGATATCTGTGTCTTTTATACTGAAATATACAACTTTAACACTGAATTTTTGGGGTAATTTGACACTCTTAAATGTGGTAGCTAGTCTCATATTAAATCCACATCAGCCACATGCATGTAGACTTGCAGATGGTCTATTTTGTATTTCCATAAACAAATCCCAAATTATGTATTATTTACTAAAATTTCTTACCATATTATGTACGAAGATTTCTTGACTAAAGGAAAATACTGAAAGCCAATATGGGTATATAAAAGGGCAGTAGATATGATTTGGGGAGGCTTTGTCTTAAAAAGCCTGTTCAAATTTTTTTGGAGGAGAAAGCTAATATGGACAGAGTTTTACCTTCCATTTTATTCGCTTCCCCAGTCCTCACAGCCGTGTTCTCTTTTCCCAAGGGAAAGTGGGTATTAATAATACAAAACTACCACCCCTTTCTCTTATCTACAGGCTTGACATATACAATAAACCCAGAGTATATTTCTGTATAAGAATTTACAATAAACCAGAGTAGGGTAACCTGTTGTAAGATGGTGCACAGAGTAAGACGGCACAGCAGGTTTTTTCTAGAGCCTATGGATTTTTCCGATAGCACACATGATTAGATCAGACAGCAACATTCCAATTTTTTAACACAATGAAATTTGACAGGTCAAGGACAAATCAATTTTTAACAACACAGAATAATATTTTTTCACTATGTTCGATCTATTTTTTGTACAACTTCTTGCACTCTGCATGCTGTTGTCATTAATATTGTGATGTTTTAAATGTTTAATAAACTGAAATTTATGTTGTGTTGTTAAGTTCTTAAGCACATGTCAGGCTACTATGTTTTTTCCTCAGAATTTATGATTGTTGCTAAAAATATGATTTGGGGAAAGATGGCGCATGTTTATTGGGGTAAGATGGTGCACTCAAAATATATGAAAAAATTCAGATGTCATGAGGAATTGCCGATGTCGATCCAAAACTGGGAGAGACTGATATATATGGTTATAACGATCATCCAACATTTTACAAAGTCATTATAAGCTTTAAAATGGAACTTACAAACTATTTTTATTCAAACTTTTTTAAGAGTATAGTTACGAAACTAGATCTATCTATTTATTCTATCTATTCTTAGCACACATTTACACACTGCTGGTGTGCTAGACCTGTCACAGTCGCGATAGCCCTCAATTTTATAATGGTTTGCATTGCCTTTTTGCCTGTGCCATCTTGCCCCCAAAAATGGGGCAAGATGGGTTTTTTTACATGTGTTCAAAAAAATAGAATTCTACTGTCTACACGTAGCTCTATCTTTTCAATACTCTTACTAATGTTAGATTGATGAATAAGCTATACACTGATGGCAGTTTGGTCTCTCATAGTTATGTTTAGTTATCAGAATATGCTAAAACGTAAAAAATGCACTGCCTTAAAACGTAAAAAACCCCAGACTACCCTATATTTCTGTATAAAAATTTACAATGAAACCAGAGTATATTTCTATATAATACAGAGAAAACCTGCACTAGTTAATAGGTTTTGCAACTCATACAGAAATCTGCAAGGTTATCTTCTAGTGTTGTTTCTTTGGACCAGTGTCTGCCTCTGCATTTCATGCTCAAGACATACTTAAGATGTATCTTAACTAATGTAAATGTTATCAAATTATTACAAACACATTTTATTAGTGAAAACTGATTCCTGCCTGTTTAGAAAGATGTCTCTGAAGACTTGTGTCATAATCAGCACTTTCTTGAGTTTTCACATTGTCCTCTTTGATATTTCGATGTGTAGACTCACTGGAAAATATAAAAAATGGACAATAATGTAGCTGCTAATCATTTAAATCAAGAATCAGCAACAGGTAGAATGAAATGTACGTTACATAACAAGTTAAACATGGTGCCTAGTTGTTAATTTTTACTTTTGAAAAATAACTGCAGCTCTCTGAAATACGTACAGCCTAAAAAAATAAGTGATTTTCTAATTCATGTGTTACTAGGACACAAAAGGGGAGCAAATAACAGTAAAACTGCCACAGATGTAATAAGAGGAAACTAATGAGGTTTTGGAGGTGTCATAATGAGATTTTGGAGGTGAGGTTGACTCCCCCATGCCATGATCTAGAAGTCATGCTGAAGTCAGATGTGTCAGTTCAAAAGGTGCAGATATCACAGCACATCTGTAAACTATGTATTCCATTCTCTGGACTACATCCTGATAATATGTAGGAGTTTGAGAATGCATAGGAAGAAGAAATACTTTTTTTTAAAACTCTTCTTATCATCATCATTCATAAATCAGTTCAGGGAAGAACACTGTCCTATAGAGATGGATATCCACAGAAAGATGTATGGGAGCACTGAAGAGCTTTCAAAAACAGCAGCATTTATTAAGAAAACAGGACTTGCTGTGTAGACATGTCAAACTGTGAACGAGAAGAAGAAGAAGAAGATCATCATCATCACAATCAAGGGCTGTGCCAACTGATGTAGGCTATAATAGATCTCCACAACTCCTTACCTCCAGTATGCTGAATTAGGACCACTGTTGACTTAGTATTGTTATTGTATCAGTCCATGAAGACTAGGACTCAACTGGGATGAAGATGATAATGACTGTCTATGAATTATGAATACTATGCATGTCTTGAATTTTCTTCTGCACTGAGTATGTGTGCAAGGAATCTGTTAGACACTGAATGGCCTAATGATAGTATATGAAGACTAAAACCTCATTTTTATTTGCTGCTTCATGAGACTACAGTGAAAAGCCACTTTTGATGGCATTTATAAAAATTGATTAAATTAAAAGACATTCTAGCACCCCTGTGTTGCCAGGCCCAAAAGGGGAACAAAGAATATAAACAATATTTTCCTTGCATGTCATAAGAGATGACTAAGAAGGTTTTTGGGTGGAATTGGCTGTCTCATTGTGTCAATATGACCCAGAAACCATATGATGAAGTCGGATGTGTCAAGCCGAAAGGTGCAGATATCACAGGCAATATGTAAACCATGACACAACACATTGCGTTCACCAGACTACATCCAACTAATCTATAGATGTTTGAGAACAAATGCTGAAGAAGATCAAAAAAGCCATTCCAAGTGACAAACATATTGTAATGGTTAATCAATACATTTTTAAATAGTATATCACAAATTACTAGCAATTGTTGCCAAAAGGTAATTTTCTATGTGGATAGACACATAAAAACCCTTTCTGATAACTTGTACATTTCTGGTAACCTGTAACTTTCTGATAACTTGTACATTTCTGGTAACCTGTAACTTTCTGAAAACCTGTAACTTTCCAATATTCTGTACAATGTGTATAATACCGGGTAATTCCAATAATGTGACACAGTAGGGGACTTTGAAAAGGAATGTCATACTCTATGGTACTAGTAAAGTACTAAATTCATTTTACCACTTTCTGATAACTTATAATGTGCCAAAGTAGGGAACTATGAAAATGTCCCAATAATTATATATGATATTTACAAGGAATTACAATCCAATCAGGAATCTGTAATAGTGGAGAATATCATTAAGGATGATTACACCAAAATATACTTTTCTATAATGAAGCCCACTTTACTACTCCTGTAAAGTTCTATCATGAACTGAATCAATGTTTCCTTATTGGAGAAGAATACTGAATTATGATTAGAAACATGAATATCAGATCTCACAGAGATGTACCATATGGTTCCCCTCTATCACTCCTTGTAAATATACACACATCACACCACACACAGGCAATCTTAAACTAACTGAACTTATGAGGACAGTATTTATTAAAATAAAAAAGTATCTCATATGGTGTGGTGACATATTTTCTTTTCAAATGCAGACCGTAATCAATTTGTTTACATTTGAATTTTATACAATTTAAATATATGGCTGGGCAAACCTCTCAACCTCCGAGACATATGCCTATATCCTAGAGATAGAGGACACTATTTTTACCAATTTTTTTATATATATATATGTATATATATACAATAATCAGGTCTGAAGGGGAGTAAAGAACAGTAATACTGCTATGTTTGTTATAAGAGAGAGGCAGCTAAGGAGGTTGGGTATGGATTTTGTTATATAAGGGCTTTCTGGTTCAGTTTGTTTTCATCTATAGTGCATTCATAAATAGTTGTCCACCGATATTTACATTTTTCTCTGTAATTACTGAGCGTATAGACTTAATATTTTGCATTAGTGCATCATTTCATAACCACATTACAGATTTATGATTATTTATTATCTATATTGAGCGGATTTATCGCAGAAGTTTCTACGAATGTCGTTTTTTAGGTAGCATTTTTCTTCGATTGCAAGTACAAAAATTGGACTGGTCTACAGTAAAAATTATAATATTATTTGTCAATGAGTCTTATTTGTTTATTGTTGTTTTTTCTCATCCAATTATTTATTGGCTCTTATGCAAATTGTAACTGTGATAACCAATGAAACACATGATGTTATACAAAGCCGTCATCGTTGATTGCATAGTATTTTCGTGAAATTTATGGTGCTACCATCTCGTGTTTTGATATTGTTTTCACAAGACAAGTTGCTTATGAAAGCCACATCATACATGATTTGGCATAATTGTAGAACGGAAATTTAATTTTATTTTGTGCAAAATTAAGTAAGGTTATTTTTAGAGATTTCATAGTTGAATGTCTGATAATAATAGTAAATCGTCATTTCTATCAATCTTAAATACAACGTTTTTATATTGTGATATTATCAACATATCGTGTTTTTGTAAATAAATACAACGTATCATACAGCTGCATTTACACATATATTCTAAGTATGTCGTTGAAAGTTAAATTCGTTACACTAAAAAATATAACGGTAAGATTGTACAGATATTTTTCACAAGAAGCGAGACACGGTACTCTATTTGATAGTTCATCGAAGCCTGCAAAAAAACACAACATGTCATGGGTATATCCTACAAAACACTATCACGGTGATTAAGTGAAGACAAACCTAATTTCAAAACAAGAGGAAACAAGAGGATGAAAAAATGTTATAGACTATTTCGATGAAGAAATCATTAAGAGAGCAATTCATAAGATTTTGTATGGCAAAGGAGCATTGACATTAAAAATATTGAAAACATATCCAGAAAATACCAACGAAATTCACATTTCTGAAACAAAATTATGGAAATCAGTAAGGAGTGCCAGATTTATATTTCGCAAATATACATGTGGCAGAAGCGTCATTTGTGAGAAATCACATTTAGAAACTATGAGAAGTAAATATTTGAGAAAAATTAGGGAGATGCGTAAAGAAAATTATGATATAGTATATATTGATGAAACATGGAACAATTATCACTACACTAATGAAAAGGAATGGCAATCTACAGATGAAACTATTAAGTGATATGTACCAAGCAGCAAAGGTCAAAGATTAATAATGGCACATGCATGTAGCAGAGAAAAAGGTATGTTGAAAAATTGTGAACTCATGTTCATTTCCAAATCTACTGATAATCGAGACTACCATGCTGAAATGAATGGTCATATATTTAGAGAATGGATAGAAAAGACTGTACTTCCATCGCTAGATAGACCCTTCTGACTGGTTATGGACAACGCTTCTTACAATAAGGAAGTTGCATGTGAAGATAAGATCCCTACAACCTCGTCTACTAAGGAATAGATTAAAATATGGATTAGAAAAGAAAATATTTCATTTACTGAACTGCACTGAGTTGCTAATGTTGGTAAAAAATGCACCCAGAGCGAAGACTATCCACATTGATAAAATTATAGATGTGTAAGACTACCATCATATCATTCATATTTAAATCCAATAAAATTTGTTTCGGCTAAAAATAAAGAACCATGGCAATGGAAAATAAATCCTTCAGACTTAATGATGTTCATAAAATGGCATATTCTATTCTCTCTGACATTAATAAAGAATTCTGGACTAAATGTGAGGACCATATATTGAAAGTGGAAGAAAAATATTGGCATAAAGATGGTTTACACTGCATTCAACCCATTACCATTATCAATCTTTACTATTCATCAGATTCTGAATGAAACAAGAAGTGAAGAAATTTTTGATAAAACAAATGATACAAAATAAACAAGAACACAAAAGAATAATTATTCGTATTACACAATTTCCACGCACAATTGGCACGCACAATAATACTATTTCGTAAATGTTTCACTATAAACTTTATATCTCATTGTATATATTATCAATGCAATGAAATCGCCAGTGTATTTTCCGGGCCCGAAAGGGGAGCAAAGAATAGCAACACTGTTTACCTTCCATGCATGTTGTAAAAGGCGACTAAGGAGGTTATGGGATGGAGTTGGCTGTTCCATCCCATATAGGGTCAGTGACCCAAAGCCATGCTGAAGTTGGATGTGTCAGGCCGAAAGGTGCATATATCACAGCAATGATGTAAACCACGACACAATGCATTCCGTTCTCCGGATTACATCCGGCTAATTTGCAGGAGTTTGAGAATAAATGCAGAAGAAGAAGAAATGCAATGAAATAACAATATTATTCTCGAAATATCTGATTTTTACCCACGCTATGAAAGATGTACGATATGCCTATACATGCAATTACTGTAAAAATTTTTGTCCACATACAATAAAATTGTTACTACCTAAAAAACGACATTCGTAGCGACTGCTGCGATAAATCCACTCAATATAGATAATAAATAATCAAAAATCTGTAACGTGGTTATGAAATTATACACTCATGCAAAATATGAAGTCTATATGCTCAGTAATTACAGAGAAAAATGTAAATATCGGTGGACAACTATTTATGAATGCACTTTAATCTAAGAACATATACAAGGTATTTCCACATGCGTTTTCTTATAACATTTGAAACATATTTTGGTGTGTTTTATTTTTTAGGTCGCTACTTATGATGAAATCGCTTAATTTTATATTCAACAATTTTCAGAGACATTTGTTACAATGAATGTACAATGTATTTTTGTCACTTCTATGACTGTACAATTTAATATATCGGTATATTTGTTAGTCAATTGAGGTGAAAATGACAGTTCTTAGAAGTCATGTTTCTACTGAAAACGGATGTGTCAGGCCATTATAGCAAATAAAATAAAAACACAACACATTTCCATTCTCTAGACTACATCCTGTTGGAAATCTAGTAAGATTATTGTCCTGATACAAGAGAGATCCAGCAGGAGTTTGAGAATGAATGCTGAAGATGACGCCATGTTGAACCAATCATGATGTATGAAAGTGAATCTTGAACAATCCTCTGAATAATAAGAAATCATGTAGAGGCAGGAGAGATGTGGTTATGCCAGAGTGAGACAAGATAAATGGCTATTCTCTTCTCTAACTGTCACCATACTTTATTACAGCAGGAAAAGATAAATGACTGTATTCTGTCACCATTCCTTGTGAGAATGGGATAAGATAAATAGCTATTCTCTGTCACAATTCCTTGTGAGAGAAAGATAAATGACTGTATTCTCTGTCACCATTCCTTGTGAGAGAAAGATAAATGACTGTATTCTCTGTCACCATTCCTTGTGAGAGAAAGATAAATGACTGTATTCTCTGTCACAATTCCTTATTATTCTTTATCATTCATTATCTTCTCTGTCATGATTCCTTGTGAGAGTGGGACAATATAAATGACTGTATTCTTTTCTCTTACTGTCACAATCATTTTTGCGAATATCGGAGAAAATAAGGACTATATTCTCTCCTCAAACTGTGACCACATCTTGAAAAAGTCAAGTTTAAAAAAAAAATCCACCTCCTATTCACCCTGCACTCAATATTTGCAAGTATTGACGGGTAGTAGGCATCACTCTTTCATTGATTTTTTTCACCATTGCCTTAATGTTATCGTTGGTTATTTCGTAGGCTGTTGACCTGTACCCAGGATTAAATTACACAAAACATATGATTTTTTGTTCTTAAGATCTTTTTATTGCGCAATGTAAAAAATGTTATTGGTCAACTTTGCAAGAACAACCACAACAATGACAGAGACACTTCTCTTATTATATATTATAAATTATATACATTTATAATACAAGATTTAAATACATTTTCACAATATATAAGCTATATGTGCATATTTTCTAAAGAAGAAAATACAATCTGTGGAGGCATACTTTAAAAGAATTAATTAGAAAAATCTGGATAAAGGAGAATAAAAACATACAAATTTATTACATAAACATTTATGTAGCAGAAAACTGTACACAACAACAAAATTATCTTTCAGATACTGAAATCTTGTGGCCACATTAAACCTCATAATAAATTATAAAAAGTAACAATGGAAGTCTGTTCCTGTCAGGTATGTCAGGGTAAAACTATAAAAATGATGGACAAAATATTGAAAAAAGAACTTGTTATAAAATGAAGAAGGCAGGAAATGTCACTTAAACTTAGAGATATTTTTTTCAAGCAGGCAATTATTAATTAGGTCAATGATCTGTGAAGGACAAGCAACATGACACATGTGTATACAAAATATATAAATATAGATGTAGCTTTACACACATAAGATTCAATTTCTCATGTACACATTTTGTTACTCTTAAAATAAAATGTACTATCCTATCAAAAAGAATACATTTAAATTATTACACAAGAAACTTTTAGTAAAGTATCTTGTTATTAGTGAACATCGTTGACATCCGTTCGCATAAAGCAGTTTCAAAGAAATTTGAAAATACAAAATTAACAGTTTCAAATTACAATGTCAATATAATAGTATATTCAAATAATCAAAAGTAAAAGTAAAGATAATTAACTTCTGAATCAGTGTCACACGGATTTCCTATAAGTATACAGCAGCTGCGTAATCAGTGGCTGAGCAGAAACCGCCTCACTAGCGTTGCCTACCACAATTACTCAGAAACGATGGCTCATTTTCTCAACTTTCGCAGAGCATGAACCATAGTACACTACTTTCCAGTCCCTAGGCGAACAACAGGAGCCATTTTTATTTCAAAATAAGAAGTGAACTCAAAACCCAGGTCCGCTGGTCGGTAAGTGAGTGACAACATTACACTAACATATCTTCCAATGAAATCAAAAGTTCTATATGCAAGCAGTGTCATAGTGTGTACATACAGGCTAGGCCTATAATGTCACATCAATTTCATGAATAACATGCTATTATCCTATAACTCAATGTTACTTTAGTTTCAATGGCAGCCACATTTTAATATAATGAACATTAAAAAAAAATAATTGCTGAGCAATTAAGTATATTAATCATTTTACTCTTTTTTTCGCTGTAGCCTTCAATGGGCAGAATTTTATTTGGTAGTGCACAACTCCTCTCCAAAACTTTGGTTTATTGACAAGAAAAAAAACACACTGTTATTCTATGCCATTTTACCAGAGGTTCTCATAGTAGAAGAAGAAGAAGAAGAAAGTAAGTTATGTCTTGTTACATTTCCAAACTTATTTGGTGTGGACATGCAACAAGACATGACTCACTTTTTAAAACTATTTTTTCATGAATGGTAGAGGGTAGAAAGAAAAAAGATAAAGAAATTCCTGGATTGACAACACCAAGATTTGATCTGGGTATGATTTTTAATACAAATTAAAATGGCTGAAGACAGAGGTGTTTGGAGAGCTTTTTTGTGCTGATGTTCCCAGTGTGGCACCCCTGTGACCATAATGGGTTATGAATCCTATTATTATAATTGCTGAAAAACAGCTAACATCTTCATTTATGTAGTATTGAAGAAACATAGGACAACATTACACACAAAAAATTAAGAATATCCCAAAGCATGATAATATTGCAATAAAGATGAAACACAGTCTGTTCGTTCACACTGGCTATTCTCCAAACACATGAACTTACCGCACAAGTAGCGAATGTTTTGATTCCTCCACAGTTTCAATCTCTTCAGATCCTGGTGTGTGACTTTCATCATCATCCTGACTACCATCTGCATCTACATCATCATCATCATCATCATCTTCATCTTCGGCAATGTTTGAAATCTGAGGCGGAGTTTGACCTGCGATATGTTTCTCTCCAACAACATTACCACTGTTTTTAAATGATGTAGTGTGCAGATTAAATTTGATAATTTATCACTATTAGGAAGACATTGCTTGTTTTCTGTTTCTAGGAAGTCGAAGAATTTTAACTGTCAAATAAATTATATTATTTCCGTTTATAACAATTATATGAGCTAATTATGTTTTTATTTGTTTCAAATCCCAGTAATTATGAACAATAGACGCTGTATATTGCCAAGGCCAGAATGGAAAGCACAGCATACCAACACTGTTACCCTCCATGCGTGATGTACGAAGTGATTCATTAGATTTGGGGTGAAGTTGGCTGTCCAATCCTACATTCCATAGTCAAAGTGACACAGAAGTTATATTTAAGTCAGATGTAGGCTAAAAGGCTCAGATATCACACCCAAGCTCTAAACCATATTGTAGCATACTGTTATCAGAACTGGATCATGCTCATTTGCAGTAGTTTGTAGTATATCATATATATATATATATCTATTCAAATATTTAAACTGTGTACACAAGTTATTGAGAATGGACCAATAAAGACAAGGAATATTACAACTCCGTTCTCAGTGACTTGAGAACACAGTATGAATGTCTTGACAAAACCACATATTTTTTGTGGGATGTGGTTAGTCCAGTACGGAATCACCCATTTACTAAAATTGCAAGTTTGCAAGGCAATTTGGTGCCACTAGAGAATTTTAAATAATTTTAAATTTATTTTCATGCTTTCTACTTAAAATTTCTTATATAAACTATTATTTGACGCAAGATTGTACTATCTATACGTTATTTATGTTTACATGAGTACCCATTGGCCCCTGTAATATGAAAACAGATGTTTTATGTTTGTGTTACTGAGGATTTTCAATACTTGTATGGGATGTTCGTTGTTGTTGTTGTAATAGTCCTTATCTTGATTGGTCCATTCTCAGTAACTTGAGTACACAGTTTGAAAGTCTTGACAAAACCACTTTATTTCTGCAACATGCAAATTGGAATAATGAGATTTAGATTTTCCTGCACTCAACCACATATCACCTATGAGTTTTGGCTCCCCTGCTGAAAATCAGCTCTATCAGATGTTCATTGTACCCCAGCTCATTCACAGGAATGGTGGAAGAAGTCATTTATGCATTTCTCGCCATCTAATTACGCTAACATCTACTAACACTTCTATATCAAGGACTTGGGATGCAAATAGTACCACATTGCTCTCAGCAGACCCAGGGTTAGCAGATAAGATCCTAAAAGTACCTCCTCATGGTGCACCCTGAAAACAGAAATATATCTGTTCTTGCTTTATTCCTCACCAACACTATTAGGCTCGTGTCCATGAGCGTGGAGGCTGCAGATGAAATGAGAATTTACTGCAAAGACAAGCAATTTCTCCAACACCTCTGTGCCAACACATACAGTGTCATTGTTGATACACAGTGACGCAAGACAGTAAGGCCAGAGCATTAAAGGGACAGCCAATGCAATTGTGACAAAATGGTTAGATGTCAAGATGTACAGTGAGAGTAGAAAATATAACATACTGAGTACTAGGAGAGGACAGAACAGTGCTAAAAGGCAGCGCCATGTGCAAATAGAATGGGAAAACATTTCAAGGAAATCGGAACTGAAGTTCTGTTAGCTCGAGACAAGCTTTTAGTTACTGGTGCTCTTTACAGGTAGAGACCCAATCATGACGCTCAGCTAAGAAGGTAACCTGGGCCCAACTCTACTGAGTTTTTCCTATACTGGAATCATACTCGCGGAGAGAAAGGGTTTAGTACCCGATGGATACAGGCACAATATGTCAAATGGGACAAGATTGTTCAGATCGAGAACAAGCTTTAATCACCAGTGCTCCTAAACATGTGTTGAGACTCAGACTTGGACGAGGGGTTCACGACATCTATGAATGACACCTCTGCTAAGAAGGTGAATGAACCATGGTCCAACTCTTCTATCGAGTTCATCCTAAACTGGAACCAGGCTTGTGGATGAGAAAGGGTTCAGTACCCGATGGGCACAGGCACAATATATCTAATTACACAAGACAAGTTCACTGGCTGAGGAACACCTCGTGCAAGATAGATGCGAAAGACAACCATCTTGACGTAGAGTCAATACACACTCTGTCAGAAAATTGTACCATCCTGAATATAATTGCTTTTCACAACACTCCATATGCCATATCTTTATTTCTCATTTATTTACATCTCAGTGACATCATCTTCACCTTGAAATGAATTTATTACTGCCTTGATCAAGTCTGCTTTATCTCTTCTCAGCACTGTGCCGTCTATCATCGCATTGCCTGCCAATAAGTCGGTTCTCTCGTTTCCTCTGACCACAGCATCACTAGGACAGTATATCCATGCAATGTTCTGGACAACTAAGTTATTCAATAAATCCCACCATTCTTTTCTCAGCATGTACTTTTCTATCTTGCACAGAATGCTTTGATAGTCTGTGAGTATTACAGAGTGTATTGATGTATCAGTTATCAACCAATTCTGTAAACAACAAAACCCCAACTACTTATATATGTGTTTCTGTCAACTGAGCCACTGTGTATATAATTATGTCTTGTGGTTTCAAGAGTAGCTGGTTGAGTTCATGCACTGTAATCTGGGCCCTGACATCCATCTATTTTCGACACACTTTATCTAGTTGTATTATTAGATAAAGTGATTTCTTCTCAGTGTCTACCTACACCCTCTCCTAATTCTTCAAATTCACATACTCTTCACAGTGTGTCTTCAGCCTCTGTCATCCATGATCTGCCACGCTTGATTCATTTTCCCTTTGACTCATCGAGACGTTGATGTAATGGGTTGTGGTTGTATTCTGCCACTTTAAGGTACATATATACATACATACATGTATTTAGCACAAAAAACATAAAACGCTCCACAAAATCCCTTAAATTTTAATTATTTACATTAAATAAAATTGTTTTTTGACCCTCAATATGAACATGTAAGATAAAAACACATCCACATTAGTAATAATTTCAAGGAAATTTAACACCAAGTGACCTTTTTTTTAAATATTAATTTAAAAAAAAGGTGTTTTGGGGTTTTTTTTGTGTTTTTTTTGTATCAAAATTTTGGTCCGAAATGTGTATTTATACAGAAAACCCCTACTAAACATGAATGGGATTAATGTACTTATGATAAAAGTGAACTCCCTCCGGGTTGTTCTAAAATTTTCAATACATGATAGTAACAAAAATTTATTCCGAATTCATTCAGTAAATATTCCACATTGATATGAGTAAATATACATTTACTTATTAAATAATGCACAAAACAACAAAAGAATAATACAGTAATTGTGGGAAAAAAATAGCTTGGAAAAAATTTTCCACATAACATCAATGCAGAACATCTGTGCACATGTGCTCAAAAACAGAAAATAAATGCAAGTTGCCACCCACATTTGAAATTAAAAATTAAATACTCATTCTATTTTTCCAATTCAAATTAGAAAATGTTCATCGTAAATTCAAGAATATTTTCAAAATATTTAATAACAAAAAATAACTTAAAACAAAAACTCAAAAAAAAACAACAATTTGTTCAAGCTAAATGAATCAATGAAATTAATCATTTGTGAGAACTGCCACATTTGTAAAGTTCCTAACTGAAAACATGTTGCTTAGCCATTGTAACATTTAAGATGAATATAAGAAACAGATCTGTTCAGCTGACACAAATTTATGTCACCTGAGAGGTCCTGGTTAAATCTTATTTGATACACTCTGATTTTTAAAATACTTTTTCAATGCTTCCTAATAATATGTATACATTTTTTGGTTTGTTCTAAGAATGCCACTCTTGTAGCAGGACAATGGTCTTAGATTTCCAGTAGGCTTTAGTCCAGGGAATTGAATTGCATTGTGTCATCATTTTTTATTTGCACAATTGGCCAGACACATCTGATTTCAGCATGGTAACTAATATGTTCAGTGTTTTACCACATTCACTGAACAGTGGATATATGTACACATATAAATAGTATGTCAGCCATATGTATGTGAGAACTGGTTCCCATACTGTTCACCGGACACCAACCTGATAGCTAATGCATGCTTGACAATTTTGTAGCCGTGGTATCACTATCGACATAGTCATAGACGACCAGCCTAATAATATTACTCATTTACCTTTCGGATGGGAAATCATGTGGAGACAAAGGAATTCTTCAATTATTTTTCCTTGGCAATTTCTAGTTATTGTCCAATCAGTTTGGATTTTTTTTGCACTCATTCTCAAACTCTCAATGGATATCTCTTGTAGCAGGACAATGGCGCTATAAGATTTCCAGCAGGATGTAGTACAGAGAATGGAAATGCTTTGTGTCACCATTTTATTTGTGCCAATGGGCAATTGTAAGTATGAGGTCCTGACATTGTACCCTTTCATCTCCACCATCGGTGTTGCATACTTTACGTGATTGTTAAGAGCGAACCATATCACAGCAGCATTATTTTGGTTAATCAGTACTTTATCATCAGCAAAATACAGTGTCCTACCTCTTCCATCTACCTGCTGCTACGTGATTGCAAAGATGTAGAAATTGAATAATACAGGTGATAGGGGAGATCCCTGTGGTAGACCTGGGTATATTGCTATGGGTTTTAGATTTCCAAAATCTGCACCAGAGGGCCACCTTCCACTTGAACAACACTGCAAATATCACCTTAGAATGAAAGGGTCAACATTAAAGAGCAATAGCATGTTGATGAGGTACTTGAACAGCACTCTGTTATACATATCTCCAAGTCAATCACAACAGCACACTTTTGCAGACCTACATGGAAGCCCTCAAATTCATTGTAGGAGAAAACATTGACCTTGTGCCATGTTTATTTCTGACGTCTATAGCCACAGAGCATGCTTGGGAAGATGTGACTCTCTTCCAGGTCTTGAGCAATGTGCATTGCGACAATCTTCTCAATAAGTTTGCCGGTAGTTTTCTGCATCATTATGATTCTGTATCCATTGATCGGGGTGTGGTTTTTATTGGGCTTCTTTAGTGGCAATAGGTAGATGTGCAGTCATTCTTCCTTGAGCGTACCATTCTTAATGCTTTCGCTAAACTCATGTACCGACTATATTTGTATTTTATACATTGTTTTGATCAGCCATGACATAAAATTACAGTAAAACCTTGAATTATGAGAATAATTTGTTCTGGAAAAGTTTTTGCAATCTAAAACCCCTCATATATCAAAGTGAATTTCTACAGAAGAAATAATGTAAATTCAAATAAGTCATTTCACAACCCAAAACTATAGGTATTCATATAAAAAAAATATAAAAACAAAATACAGTACCGGTATGTCTACATACTTTTTTATATTTGTATTATTTAAATTCAATATAAATTAATAAAATTTATTAATTTAATTTAATCATGGCTGGTGTGTAGGAAATGTAAATAGAGGGAGTAGGAGAGCTTTTGTGTGGGATAACTTTCAATGTCACTAGTGGAGTCACTGCTATCTGTTGGTTCATTGGAATATTTTTTCATTTTCATAATATGGAACACAGCCAATATCACTTGCCTTTACATCCTTTTGAGAATTTCACCTCAGCTGCCTTAGCATTCCAACTCTGCTCCTCACAACACTATGAATGGCACTTCTCTTACAGTTATCAAACTGTTCATGCACTGTAACCTGGGCTCTGACACCCATTCATTTTTGACATGCTTTATCTAGTCATATTGTTACATTACTCACCTTGAAGACTTTTTTGCTTACTATTGAAGTACGTGGCAGTTGATTTACGAGGTCAGTTTTACCTTTTCGCAAATAAAATTCTTGGTTACAATATTGCATGCTAGCTGATTCTCTCTTATCCACATGAGAAGAAATATTTCTATATCTGTCAGAGCACATGGTCATTGTTTTGAAGCTCTTGTGAATCTTTTTTGCTGCATCTAGCCCCTATTTTCTTTTAATACTGTGCGAATTGTAGACATATACTTGTCTTAAAATCTTACGATGTCAACTTTGTTTGTGCTTCTCAATGATTGTCTTCTTAAATTCCAGTAAGAACCATTTGATGACATCACCAGTCTAGTTCCTACCCCCAACACTTCTCTTCACTGACCCATTTGATTACATCACTGGTATAGATCATACCCTCAGAATTAAAAACAATTATAGAAATAGTTACAGATATTTTAATGTCCTAATCAATTATAAACTATAAAACTTAAAGTCATGAAAAAGGTATTAAATTATTATATGAATATCTATAACCTGTTTTTTCTTCATGGGACAGGCTACATCACCAAATTGTCAGGATTAAACCAACAAGATAGAAATTGATTTCACTAATCTTCAGACTTTTATTTTATATTTGACTTCATTTACTACAGGTTCGACTTCTATTGATTCAGTCTACCAAAGAGATTACACATTTTATCCAAAACACTAAATAATTTATATGTTTAAATTTCTGCAAGTTTAGTTGCCTGTGAGTCTCAATAAATTTGTCAAGAACTCTTATTATGGGCCCTAATTGTTCATGAAAGTTTTTATCTTATATCAATCTTCAACATTTGGTTCAATATTGTCTAAAAGAGGAAACAAAATCAAACTTACTCAGGTTTTCCAGTGTTGGACTCAATCTGTGACTCACTAACATACAAATAACATGATTATTTAATTATTGTTGAATTGTTCTCTTTATCAAGTAGAATCCTTGGTTCAACATTTGTGCAAACACTATTCTTTGAAATTATAAAGATAAAAATAAAGTAAAGACACATCATATATGGGTGCTCAGAGCTGGAATTTCAGTTATTTCCCCTGATTTTATGTAAATTAGATAACTAAGGATGCTATTACTTGTAAAACAAAAACACTCTATGAGAAACTTAGGGGTGCAGTGACAAAACTCATTGTGTAAAGATACAATAGAAATGTTTAATGCACAAGTTTCAGCGACCTGATCAAATTCAGCAGTTTTCCCACCCAATTGAACCAGGTTTAGACCCTAGCCATATGAAAAAATGTTCATGCCTCAAGTGCGGCTAAATGTAAATATTAGGTCTATGCCGCAGGAGTGCAGCAAAATATAAACATTAGGCCTATGCTGTGAGTGTGACAAAATGTAAACATGACCAAAATGTAAACATGATCTGAAGTACTGGTTCCTCAAACTGGTTTTGTTTTTTAATGACTGACTGATGCACTGACTACTTTAATATGTTGCTACTGAAAAGCATGGTCTAAATGCTGCATTTGAGTAGTGTATGCAGCATATTTTAGTAATGAACCTAGTGAAGTAAATGAGACTATTTTGTGGATTTCTCTTTCAGTAGTTGCATCTGCCACTCATTTCAGTTGTGCTCATTGGTTGCAATAACAGTCTCTATTTATTGTCTTTTCTCTGCTTTTGCTGTAAGGCATCACATTATTAAATGATGATCGTTTTTCAGACTATGTCACTTGATATGCAATACTGCGTCAGGTCAGAATGTTGATAATTCCTTCAATCCAGCTTCTTTTTGGTCTTTGTATTTTGCTGTTTAAACTATTTTTCTGTACATATTCTCTCACCTAACTTTGACTTATATTTCGCGACATATTTTGTAAATATCACCTGTGTCAGTTACAGTTTCATTAAATTTGTGGGACCCGCATTCTAGAAGAGTTACTAATTTTGTAGACAAACAGCAGAGGCAATGGTTAAAGTAATTTCAATTGTTAGAATTCACTAGGATGATGGAAATTGCAATTACAAAAATATACTCCAGTGCTAATTTCTATAATAATAGAACAGAGGGAGAGAGAGAAAATATACTGGGAATGAGAGAATGTTAAACTGTGCAAAGATTAAAGATGAAATAGAGATAATGACAACACACAAGTGTATAGCAATTCTAGAATGAAGTAATTACGGATTTGATTTTATCTATAGTATATATTTATATATACTATATATTTATATATAGTATATATTTATATATACTATATGTAGGCTTAGGATTAGGATTACCTAAGCCGTATTTTCTCTGGCACACTCGGAAGCAATAGACGTCAGAAATCAAGGGCTTCCATGCAGGTATCGAGATACATGCTGTCCTGATTGAATTAGAGGATGCATACAACAGAGTGTCGTTCAAGAAACTCATCAACATGCTCTTGTTCTTTCATGTTGACCCTGTCATCGTTGGATAGATATCAGAGTTAGGACACTGTCCCTTGTGACAATGTCCTGATATACAGACATGATATTGGTTTTATTGGAATAGTCAAAACAGAAACTGTCAGAGCACTGCAGAATAAGTTAGACCATATCATATCATGGTGTGATGATTCCGGGGCACTGATCAATCAGAAGATAGTGGTTACATAGTTTTCTCTTAACAATCACATCGTAAAGTCTGTGAAAACAACGTTGGAGATGAGAGGACATATTGTAATCTCAAATTGATATCTACAATAACTGGGCATTCAATTTGATCATAGTTTGTGTGAAAGACTATACATTTGAGATGATGAGATTATGTTTCATTGCATTGTGGATTGATGTAGGATACTACAATTTTATTAAAGACATAGGATCAAGCCAGCAAGTTTTGGCTGTAGTGAATATCTAGGTCTTATGTTATGTTGCCATTATGCTCTGAACTGTCCAAATACACAGTTGCTGAATTAGAATCTGGTACATTGGTAATCCTAGTAGTAGGTCTAAGTCTACATATATATATACTCTAGATAAGATAGAATCCGTAATGACTACATTCTAGAATCTGGTACATGTTAGGCAAATGGGGTATCATCACGTGATAGCAGTCAATCTTTTTAATAGTAGGTTTGATTTCATTGAGCTTCCATGACACTGAAATAAAAAATGTGGAGCGCCCACTAGCGCTAATTCCATCTTCGTGTAACATACTGAGAGCTACCCCCAAAGGGTGTTCCAGGGGAGGGGAAGGGAGGGGGCCTCTCAATGCATTACATGCAGATCGATGGATACTTCATGGTATGTACCATTAGTGAAAGTTTGTTTCGTTAAACAATGTAAATGATTCGTTCGGTAAAAAAGTAGGCCACATCTGCTTAACATGAACCTAGAATTATTATATATTTGTATGTTGTCATTATCTCTAATTCATCATTAAACTTCACACAGATTAATATTCTCTCATTCTCAGTAAAATTTGTTTCTCTCTCTCTCTTTCCCTATGTTCTATTAGTTATAGAAATTAGTGCTGACGTACATATTTTTTTCTTTGCTATTTCCATCACCCAAGTTAGTTCTAACAATTTAAATTATTTTAAGCAATGGTTCTGCTATTTGTCTACAAAATTTCAAACATTTTGATCATGTTTTCAGTTTACATAATGAGTTTTATCAATGTACCCCTAGGTTTCTCATATAGTGCTACTGTTTGAAAACTAAGAGCTTCTCTTTAGTTAATTAATTTACATAAAATCAGGGTAAGTTAAATATGGTTGAATCGGCGACGCCAAAGAACCGCTATTTATATAGGAAAATATCACTGTGCAGATGGTACACATAAATGTTTCTGACATTAATATACTTTGAAACACATATTAAGAATAATATTTGCCTCTTCTTCTAATGCTTCTTCTGGAGATCATGTCTGGACATTGGTAATCATGGAACTAAAATCCTCTGTGTCTTTTGAAAGTCTAATAAAACCAATTTTGTCTGTATGCCTACTTCTGTTTCTTCAAATTCAGCATATAGATTATAGACCTAGTTGTGACAGACTACCAGCATAACAAGACTAAAGTGAACTATTTAAATATTCTAACACTTGCAGGTATCATAGCATATGAAATGGTATTCTCAGGCTTTCACATTTTCCACAATTACCGGTATTTATGTTATTAAAATTTGTAGAAAAATATACAGCACTTTTAAGCAGAAAAAAATGTAGTGTTAATTAAGGAAAATCCTAAAAAAGTGTAATGTTCTCTGGATGTCTTAAAACAAGTTATACATGAGATAATATTTCACATAATTTCAAGACAAAACAGCAGATAGGCCTATGCCTTGCTCATACTACAAAATGTTTGTGCAAAATTCAACAAATAATAGTTATAAGTTTTGTTAAAGATGCTAGCACTATAAGCAATAAGGTAAAATAATCTCAAAGTTCAAGGACATCATCAGGTTAAAAACTAGATATATCAGAAAGAAAGTTATAGAATCCACATTTGTAGTTTAAATATTGATAATTAATGTCACTAGTGCATGGAAACTAGCTTTGAAAAAACTATACCAAAGCAACATTAAGACTACAAATTCAGCTGTAAATAAATAAACAAAAAAGATGATAAAATCTTTATTACCTTTCATCAAATACTGATTCAGTACTATCCTCATCAAATTCTGGTCCAACTTTCTTCTTTGTCTTAGCAATGATCAATTCCTGAAGTCGTTCCCTGAATGAGATATGAAAAATTCCAAGCTTCTCTGCCAGGTAACTACCATGCAGAGACTTTCCTGCACCTCTGCTTCCTAGCATTAGAAGTCTCAGTGGTGGTATCTATAAGTACAGACAAGAAAAGAATTGATTAGCAGTCTAATGGAATGTATTGTAAATTTAGATAGAGAAGAATAGACTAGTAGACATAGGAGAAATGTAAACTAAGTCATGATAAAGGTAGATAATTAGTCAGAAGGACTGCAGAAGTCAAATGTGTAAGGGCATTGACACAAAGAAAAAACCATGACATTACACATCTCCGTTCTCTGGACTGCATCCTGTTGGAAATCTAGAAAGGTGATTGTCCAGCTGTAAAAGAGACCCATCTTGAATTAACAAAAACAGAAAGGGTAATGATGGATTAACAGTCAGAAGGAAGGTGTCTATAACAAGAATAATATTAGTAGTCTGAAAGAGACAAGAATACACTAAATTTAAAGAGAGAAAACTGTAAATCAATAGTTTGGTCTGTGGGCAAAATTGCCCAGCTGATCACTGGCCATAAAGAAGGAAAATTCATTATAAACAAGACAAATTTTCTCAAAACACAAATTCATAAGTGTAAACTTGCTGAAACATAAATATGTGCACACACAAAAATGAGCAGAAATCCTTACAGGAGAACCTCGCAGGAGGCAACTAAGGAAAGTTGGAGGATAGGTTCACAACCTGTCAACTATGAAAAGTATTGTCACTGCATGTCTTGCCTCAGTTTCTTAATTTTGTCTTCCTTGAAATTGTCCCCATGGATAATGGAGAGATATAGGCCAGTGAACATTTCACCTTTGTCTCTTTGTGGCAAATGCCTAGGTGATGGGGAATGCTATATGTGCCATCACTGCAGATTGGTCAACAGATCTGATGGAAGAGTGATGAACTGGTTGGCCCAGATGTATATTCTGCATTCCTGGCAGGACTTAGTGATTCTGGGATACTGCCACACTGGAATGTCTCTCTTCAGGGACTAAACATGCATCCATAAATCTCCTTTAACATAACCATACCCTTGAGATAGCTAACCTTATACATATGAGTGTAACCTCAGTTATTCAACTGAGGAGGACAAGTTGTGGGCTGTTAAAAGCTACCTGCTCACAGCTAAATGGACCATCATTTCTTCATCATATTAAAATAAGCCAAGAACACAAAAATATTAAGATGCAGAATTCTAAATGACATTAACTTGCTAGTCACAAAAAAACTAGCACAAATAATAAAACATACATCTACACCTTTAGACTAGATATGGGCATATTCAGTGCATGAAAAGCCATTTTTCCCTGACGTGTGAGGTTGATTTCAAATAGCTAAATGTTGAGCTCAGAAAATATTAAATCATAAATTAACTGAGCCAAACCTTAAAACATTATGTTAAATAGTGATAACAAAGAAACTATTACATCAAACCTTTGAAAGAAGTGGAGACACTGTCAATACTTGATGTTTGAAATCAGAAACTTCAATAGCAGCAAGCCTAATCAGGAAGAAAAATTGTTGGCTACCAGCTTTTATTTAATGTCCTACACTAGAACATTCAAATGTGGCAAGTCTTGTGGTGCATAGAAAGTTTCCACAAGTTAGTGAAAATTACTTTGCTGTCCACTAGAACTTCAAAAGACTATAAAATTGACACCTCAACAGTATTCAATAGTGTTCTGTCACTCACCCTCCTATCGGCTTACCTGGGTTTCTAGTTAATTTATTATTTGTGGTGGCAGTTGTAAATAAAAATGACTCCCATGGTTCACCAATCAACAAGAAAATATGGTAACAGGGATTATGCTTTAGGAAAGCTGAAGAATGGTGCCATCACTACTGTGCAAAAGTGAAAGCGACACTGTTCAGGGAGTCTATGATCAATCACTAACTAGGCAGCTGAGCACTTATGGGAAAACTGTATGTTATGACACTGGCTCTTAACTCAACTTACCTTTCTTTTTTATCTCTAGAACTAAAAAAAACATCAAATGACTATAGAAAAAAGGTTGACCACACCATTATGAAAAATACCCAATTCGACTTGCTGATCCAAAAAAGATATATTAGTACATTAAACACAAGGAACGACAATTCTACCTTTTGTGGTTTATCCACTGACAAGTAACTAAGTGGGTCCTCAATAAATTTGTCTCTATTTTCAGTTGTTGAAAAGTAATACATTTTCTCTCTGTACATAGAAGCAATCTCAGGATTTCCTGGATACAGTGTGTCTGTTTCCTGAAGACTGACAGGATCAAAGTAGTTGGTTTCTCCCAAGAACTTCTTAATACCACGATTGGGATCTTGAAACTGGAATAGATTTTTACAAAAACATACTATGAATTGCAGAGGAGATTTAAAAAATATATTTAGTATGAGTAATTACTTCTGCAAGATAGTCGGTTTTTTTTAAGGTAAACAGTTGTTATTACAAATTTTGCAATCTATGGTCATATTACCAAGTTATTTCTATGATAATTACCAAGTTATTTCTATGGTCATTATCAAGTTATTTCTATGGTAATTACTTAGTTATTTCTATTGCCCTTACCAAGTTATTTCTATTGCCATTACCAAGTTATTCTAAGGAAAGTACTGTCTGTCAATTTGTCACCTATTCATAATGACAACACTAAACAATCTTAAATTAATATCAGGGCAGACTACAGCAACTGTATTAGGTTAAAATCAAGATAAGGGCAGACTAGAACAACTGTATTAGGTTAAAATTAATATCAGGGCAGACTATCATGACTGATAGATTAAAATTAAGATCAGGGCAGTCTAGAATGACTGTGTTAAGTTCTAATGAACTCAAAGAGTTCAACAGGTGCAAGGATTTGATTTCACTGTATGAGTTTCCACATGTGTTCTGTCCCTCTCAAAGAACAGCATGCTGCCTTCAGAAAATATTGCATATAACACTATAGCTCAAGTGATAATCCTCAGGAAACTAAAACAAAAAAGCACTCATATTCAGATCCTTTACAGGTACCATAAGCAGAAATTCAATCTTGCATGCCAAATACTAATATTATTATTATACCACTGAATAATATTTATTCACATCAATACCAGATATAATGGCTAATTGCACTAACTTCATAAAACTCTAAAAAGACTTATTCCCTCTTTTTGTCTACGTTTTTATTTTGAGATCCCTTAGGAGCATAGTGTTACAAATATCACACTAAAATATTTTTCTTCTTATTCGCAGTTTAACATGTCTACACATCAAGACACCAAAATGATTTTTGCACTGTGTTGTCTTCTTCAACTGTGCCAATGAGGTGCCTATTTTTCTGATCTCCTATTCATTTATTCTTTACCAGGTATTATGTTTGATTGTTTGCGAAACTCAGGAAAGAGCAATTAGCTCTTACTTCCTATGTGCAGTGTGGTGATTTTTCTGAGCTTTCTTTCATATCCAGGAGACTTCAGCTTCTAGCTTAGTGTAATGCTTATTGAAAGGGCCTTCTACTTAGAGGGGTATATAATTGTATAGATGACATGCTACAAAGCTTCCGTAAGAAAGCCTCAATATAACAGCATGTCATCTACTGCATGGTTTTCTGTTGCATGGGTGGTTTATCTAGTGGGTCATTGGTGAGACCCACAGACGCAACTGCATGCTCACCAGGTATTATATGGTTTTCCAATTTAATTTTTTTTTTTGGGGTGGGGGGGTTCCAGTCAGCACTTGTCTAGTTATGTTGCCAGGAGTCTTTCTGAGGGTGTGTACCATCACCATTTTCTATATTTGATCTTTATCTTCAATGTCTTTGGTATGTTCTCTTCCACATCTCATCATGTGATATAAACTCTGGTCATCTTATGCAAAGTACGTAACAGTTACTTTTATGAAAAGTTGCTGATTTTCATGATGAGAACACTGGACAAATAAGAGGTATAAATGGAAATAGGTAAATCATTTTGTCTCCAGTGGCAAAAAAAATGATTGTAAAATGACAATTTAAAATAATTGTCTATAATGGACAAACTATCAGTAAAAAACTTTATGTTCCATTCAAGAACAACCAGGAACAAATAAGCTAGTTCATAGCATAAAAGACTAATAAAGGTGTGATAAAATGTAACAAATTCAAATGATAATTAAAAATATCAGTCAAGAAATCTCCAAAAACATCAGAGGCTGCAACTAACATCTATGGACAGAATGTGATGGTTGAAAAAGTAACATGTGAATGATTGAGTAAGTTGGAAGAAAATAGGCTGAAACTGGATGAACATAGGGATGAGGGGAACCATTGTGAAAGAAGGTTATGTAAACAGGAGGTAATTTTGCATATCCCAAAGCTTGGTACTAAACAAGCAAATATTTAAAAATACAAAATGTTATTAGCAGAATGTAAACCAGAGAACAGAATTCACTATGTCATGGCTTATAGCTTGGATATGACCATCTTCATCTTTCTTACTGACATCCTAATTTTTACTGACATATCCTATTTCAGCATAAAATTTGAATCAAGTTGACACATGGGACAAGACAGTGAACTCCACCCACAAACTTCTTTAGTCCTCTCTTAGGACATGCCCGGCAGGTCACAATGTTGCTTTTCTTTTGCTCCCCTTTCAGGCTTCAGAAACAGACAGGTGAAACATGCAACTAATAAATGTGCAGTTCCACCCAGAAAATATAGATCTTATTCCAGAAATATTTTGTTTTCTCTACTATATATTTCTCACAATGCTAAGTTTTGTAATACTCTATGTAAAATTGAGGAAGAATAAAGATGGATGGCTTATGCAAGAATATAAATATAGAATTCAAATCTCTGAGTAGTACCTCCTCATCACCCTCATCCTTGCTCTCTATGGCCTCAGCATTGTCTTGCTCTGCGGCTTCTGCATCAGTATCTTCATCTATCTCATCTAGATCCACTTGACCCATCTCCCATGCTTGATATCTAAATGGCTCTAAAGAATGTAATCAAGAAAATGATGTTAATATTGCAACCACAATGATATTTATGAACATATTGTGAATCTTCCAGTAACATGGAGCTGGTTGACAGTAGTATTATTTCTGATTTGATGTAATGTTTAAATTTTAGGAGAGGAAATGGGCATCACAGAGCAAAAATTTGGACTACCGGTATTTCTTTTTGTTCTTCTGAGTTCATTCTCAAATTAGTGCAGATATAATTTTGATCTAGTGCAGATTAAAATTTTCTATCATTTTGAACAGACATGGTCTCAGCAGAACCAGTGAAACTCATCTGGCATTGGAATGGAAATTAAAGCATATCATTCCAAAACTTAACGAGGTTGAAACAACACAGCTATGTCATTAACCTGGATGTTAGACAAGAGGTAATAGAACCAATGGCATATTGTGAGCAATAGTTATGATTTCTATTTAAGGTTTCTTTGATTGTCTCCACCCATCTAGTTCTTGGTCTTCCTCGTATCTTGTAGTCCGATCTGCTGTTGTATGCACAAAGCACTGCTTGTATTGATTCTATTCTCATAACATGACCAAATCACCTGGTTTGCTGTCTTTTGATGTAGTCTTGATTTGAGGTAGTCTTTGTTTCTTTCCTAATATCTTAATTTCTCCATTGAACTCATAACATTTATAGCTTTCCTCAAACATCTCATTTCACATATTGTGATATTATTTTGCTAGTGTCTTTGTCAAGGGCTATGTTTTACATTGGTAACACTTAGGTAGTATAAAAATACTGTTTATCAATTGTGATTTTGTAGCCATGCAGATTGATGGGTGCTTAAGTATTGGTGACTGCTGGTAAGTCACAGCATTGGCTTTCTGACATCTTGTTTCAATCTCTCTGTCGAGCTTGCCATTCTTTGTAAAGACGCTTCCTAAATATTTGAACTCTAAGATCTGCTTTAGTTTGTACCATTGACAGATACATTGAACTCTCCTAATGTTCTGCTTATCTTCATGCTCTCTGTTTTAGAAACATGCAATGCAATCCAAATGGCAAAAGATAGACAACTCTAACTTTCCCCCACGAAGGTAATTAACAGCACAAGTAAAAATGACAATAGGTATTGAGTTCCAATGCACTAAAAATAACAAATTACTTACTTTCTTCATTTTTAACTACAGATTCCAGTACTACCTCTATTGATGAGCCTTCAAAGGCAATCCTGAAAGGCACAACTGAGGATGAGGCTGTTATGGCAGCAAGAAGGCTACCCATATTCTTTTCAAAATGTGTTATTTTTTCCAGGAAAGCTTTTGCCTCTGGTGTCTCCATCAATAACTGGAATTAATGGATTAAATAATAAATAATTAGGAGAGTTAATAATAATTAATTATAGGAGAGTTGTGTAATATATATATATATATATATATATATATATATATAAATATATTATAATATATATATATATATATATATATATATATATATATATATATATATATATATATATATATATATATATATATATAATGTTATGTTCCTCCAGGGTCATAGGGCATAGGGCAGAAACCATAGCTTTCCATTTCTGTCTTTGTTGCCAGGTCTTTCAGTTCTTGGATGTTGTTTTGTTGTTTAGGTTCATTGACAAGTGTTTTCTCTTAATGGTTCTTCATAGAGTTTCTCTAGATCTCCTTCTTCTTACTCCCGGTCGCACAGAATTTAATGACCCATGGGGAATATATATATATATATATATACACACACACAATTAAAATCAATAAATTATAGTGCAATGAATGTTGCTATAATTTTTTTCTATTGCTGTATACAAGCAACACAGCACAGAAGAACATCAAACTGTTCAGGAAAGATCAGAAAGAGATAAGCAATGGCCCTACAAAAACATCATAGATGAAAAATCTATGGCACGGGGAACACAGAACAAGAAAGCTACACTACACACTCTTGAGAAGCTATATTTTTCAGGTGGCAATATATGGTTGTGAGACTTGGGTAATGACATCTGCAATATAAAAATATCAGCATTTGAAATGAAATGTTATAGAAACGTCCTAAGAATATCATGGACAGAAAGAAGATACAACACAAGTCAGCCAAGGTCTGAACATAGAAGAAGACCGGCTCCTCAAAACTATTAAAAATGTAAGCTAACGTCTTTTGAACATATAAAAAAACACAACAATTTAGTAAGAATAATCATGAAAGGAAAGGTTCTAGGACAGAGAAAAAGAAACAAACCAAGACTATAATGGACACAGAATATTGAAGACCTTATGAATATGACACTTGAAGAGACTGGACAGATTCCACAAAACTGAGAGGCTTACAGAGTGGTAGTGGGAACAACATTCTGCAAGCGACACATCACACAGACATACGTTAGACAGAAAGGCAATAGGCAGGCAGGCAGACAGACAGAGACAGACAGATAGAAAATAGATAAAGACAGACAGAAAGATGTGGAAAGACATAATTGTTGCCACATGGCATAGCAACAAGTAGAAGAATGATTTTCAATAAAATCATTTCTACATTGACTGTTCTCTTTTGTTGCAAAATTTCAAAGTTTATGGTTCTGAGGCAAGTGTTTTGAATTGGTTGTGTGTGCTGTTGTTGTAATATTTATCAAATGATGCCTATCAAGTTGCCTTGTTTAAAATCTACATCTTGTAATAATGTAAACACTATTCTTCTTCCTCTTGTTCTCACTTTAACATGTTTTCTTGATAAATACTGCTGTATTTTAGTATTTTAAAGCCCCTCAGTTCTCCCATACAATTTTCTGTGGATATCTGTCTCTGTGGGCCAGTACTCCTCCATAAATTGGTTTAGTGTAATGCAGTCTTGAAGGATATGTTTCGCAGTCTGTGATGCCTGCCCAAATTGACATAGAGGTGATGGAACCAGTCTTAGTTGTGAAGACATGTTATTGAATTTGGTTCTATGATACCATGGTTTCTGGTGTGCCTCTCAGACTGGTATTACTGACCTTCAGCACCTGTGCTTGCTTGGGCAGGAGTCCTGCTTGATGTAGGGATGGCCCAAACAATCTTAGCTTCCAGTCTCTGTACTAAGCTCCATCTCTACTTCAAGCAGTTGGCCTTGATGGGGAATATAAGCACTCATAATCTACCTTCCCTCTAAAGAAGTTTCAATATGAGTGGGTCTGGCGGAGATTTGAGTAGATGTGAAATCGCATGTGCAACAAACACAAAACAATCAATCAAGAGATAATCTATGGAAACAATAGTGAGTATTCATACAGTCAACCATCAAAATGAAGCGATAACAATGAATTTAATTTCAAACTAAAATCTTAATTTAGTGTGATGAATTACCTCCAGTTCAGTCTCTCTCAGGAATTTCTAATTCAGTTTCAATAAATGATTCCTTGATTTCTGTTCTTATATCATCATCCAACACATTTGATGAAACTTGAACTAAGGAAATAAAGACATATTTAAAAAACATATTTTAAAATATTGTTTAAACTCTTTGCTGTTTCATAGATGTTTTTATAGAATTAAAATAAAACAGGTCAAAATACATTATTTCCTGATGGATCCTAAACGTATTAGTCACAATGATATCCAAAATATGTTAAAACTTATCAACCCTCCATTCCAATATTTGGTCACATTGTGTAGACTGTTATGCAAGTTTTATTACTTTATTACACAGCTCATTTATACTGATTTTTATGTGAAAGTTTTTGCAGTTATTTTTCCAGATTGGTGAATGGTTTCTGTAGTTTTTTTTCTTTTGTATTTTCCATCGCAGATTTCCGTATTTAAAGTAAGACTTCACTATATTAAAATGTTTCAGTGTTACAAATAGGTTAGCATGCACTACTTATAGATACCAGGTAGTTATGGTATCTTAAAATAGCATTTATTATTCTCTTTGATTGTTAATTCAACATCTTGGCTCAACAGAAGAGCTTTAATTTTGTTCATATGCATAGACTTCATAAGTAGGACCTATATGTGGTTTCTCTTTGTGTGTGTGTGCGCGCGTGCGTGTGTGTATACAGCAGAAACCCGATTATCAAAATTCCAATAAACCAAATCCCCAATTATCAAAATTCCAATAAACCAAATCCCCCAATTATCATAATAGAATTTAGGTGAAATAATTTTAGATTGAGAGCTTTAGCAGACGATGTAGAGAGGTCGCGGGCCAGTGCACAAGTGCCGTTATTATGTAGTTTATTTGCAGTACATAGTTGCTTACATACTACTGTACTTTAATAAATAAAATTCTGTTCACTTCAATGTATGATTGTTTGTGTATATATGTACACTGTTTTGCTTCATTCCTGAGCTTTATTTCAATTATCCCAATTTTCGATTATCGAATCTTCCCGATCCCCAATTAATTCAGATAATTGGCTTTCTACTGTATATATTATATATATATATATATATATATATATATATATATATATATATATATATATATATATATATATATATATATATATATATATATATATATATATATATATATATATATATTATATATTATATATATATATATATATATATATATACTCTTTCTCTCTCTCTCTCTCTGAGTGTGAGTGTGCATGTGTGAGAGAAAGACACCACGCATGTATCCTAGTACTTTGTTCATTTTGTGCTTTTAGAAGTTATAATATAATTTAATTTTTAGACTGAGTCTAGATGTTGTTTTTTGCATTTTGCATGGCTGCTGGTTCATGAGTCACCCATTATGCATAGTACATAGGCCTACAGTTTAAGTTATGATAATAAAATTAGGTTCATGTCTGGAACATGTGACCAACTGCTTATTTCAGGAATATTTAATCTAATTATAATATCCATAATCAATCAATAAATAATTTAAATATTAAATTGTTTTGGGTTAGGATTAGGGTTAAAGTTAGGAGAGTTGTGTTTTACAAAACTAACCCTAATCTTAAATAAATTTATATTTAAATTAATAAATTATAAACATAAATTGATAAACATAGTCAAGGGAAATAATCAAATTCCTGGTCACATGTTCCAAACATGAAACTAAAATTATTGTGTTATGAATTACATACTAAAGTTCCTAGTACTTGCTAATTGTGTGTTTTGTATTCTCATGCACTGTTATAAGATTTCAAACTTAATTCTAGATTAAATTTCTGACAGCGCTAATGACTACGAAATTACACATTATTCCTAACATCTATTAAAGGAAATATTATATTAATTATTATGAATTAAATCTGCATAATTGTATTATATTCCTAGAGAATGACTGCCACCAACATGCTATATTGATGACATGTAGAATAAACATGTTAAATTCGATGATCTATATATTATGGAGGTTTATTGCAGCCAACCTTCATTGTGGAGATGGCACTTAATAATGATGAATGATATATTTCTATTGTTTTATTTGCTTCTGACAATGTTAATAACTGTCAAATCATATGTTCAAAGAGGGAGAGCCCAAGTGTCGTAGAGTACTGACCCTTCATTGTGCTCAGGTTACCCCATATGTAATTCATATTCCTGCCAAGAGTGCATAATTTATAGTACATAAGTCATTGCTTCAAGCAATAATCCCCAGAGATCTCAGAAAAAATCCACTTTATAAACAGAATGTCACAAGCAGAACCCAAACCAGGGCCTCTTGAGGAAAAAGCAAATGGTTTGACCACTACACCAGGGAAATCTTTTGAGCAATCTACTTTAATTTATGATCATTGCACAGACAACAACTTTAACGTATGGTTCATAAAGATTGACAATGAAAAAACATATAGAAGACATTTGTATGCGTTTGAGACATGAAACATACAGAAAAAAATTAAGGGAAATAAATAGAGGAAAATAAGAGAAGAGGTTATTTTGTGGGGATATTAAAAAATGTGACATTTACTTTCATTTAAATAGAATGACACATAACTCACCTATGTATTGCTTTATGTATGATATTAATTTTTATGTGACTTTTAATACACAATGTTTATAAAACCTCTATGTTTTTCCTGTGTTCTCTAGATTTTTCTCTATATTCAGTTTCAAAAAAGGCATAAAATCTGTCTTTCTAGATGTTTGTTCATTGTCCATGTTTGTGAAACATACAGTATATGTCTATGCAATAACCATACATTAAAAGTAGAATACATATAGCACTAAAATTAAAACCTTGCATGGATCAGATATGTATGCCGACATGATTCTTTGTAAAAATGATACTACAGGGAAAATTCAAAGGTGAAAACAGAGGATAAAGAAAATTGTGGACAGACAACTTCAAGAACTGGACAGGTCATAATTTTCCTTATTCATTTGCATCTCTGAAGATAGAAATCGGTGGAGGACTGTGTGTTGATGCATTCCAATGTTACCCCCACCAACCCTAAGAGATTATGGGTTATATAAAAAACATATGTAGCCAATCAGGATCTCTCCTGTGTTACTTGAAGTATTATTGGTCAT